>ML677341.1:61635660-61656769 GCA_007922305.1 Dermatemys mawii
AGAGAGAGAGAGAGAGAGAGAGAGAGAGAGAGAGAGAGAGAGAGAGATTAGGAAGAGCAGGAGCCTCGGGACGGGTGTGATTTATTTGCCCCTTGTTTACCACATGTTCTGCAAGACACCCCGGAAGGAACACTTCCTCACGTCTGCCTCTTTCCTAGCACTGACTCCTAGCACTGTCTCAAAATGAGATTGTCAGCTTCTGAAGACCCATGCTAACAATATTATTTAAAATATTAACTTTTAAAATATGAGTTTAATTACCTCATCTTTATATCTGCACACTAGATCTCAACTAGACGAGTTTAGTAAACCATAATTTATCTCTGTCCTTATGGTTGGTAGTTTGTGTGTGTGTTTGCTATGAAGGAATAGAGAAAAAAGCATCAGAACCATTTTTTAACTTGGGAGTGCAACTTTTTTTATGTCTGATGTGGTCATAGTTCATTACTCCCCTTTCAAACTGGTAGCAAATTTGATAGGAAAAAAATGGAGGCAAAATTGGGTTTATAATGGGAACTCACTTTGTGACCTATGGAGCAATTTGTGACACTCCAAAATAGCACCATAAGTGTGTATAGCACTTAACAAGCACATAAAAAGATACAGGCCCTATCCCAATTTGCTTGCAATCTAAAGTCAGCATGAAAATGTAACAAATGCATTTTTAAGGTGTGGGGAAAACCACAGGAAATGAAAAGAGCATGATATAGTTTTTGGCAGAGCAGTTTCCCCATAGTGAATGAGAGGGGAAAGTTGTCTTTATCATGGATTTATTGTTTTTTCAGTAAAGTTTGAAACAGGACTACATTAACACAGACTAGGGAACTTTTAGTGTATATCAGCAGGGTCCACATCTAGCTTGTTAGTGTATGACATGCTAGTGTGGACTGAAATGTATACCCCTCTAGTGTGGACTAAAGCTCCATGTAGACAAGCCCTAACTGTATAAGGAGAGACTTGTATGAAGGAAGGGAGATTGTAAGATCAAGTCAGCCATTCATGCATAAGGTGGCCGTATGATGGGAGTTGCCAACTAAAGAGTGGGAGAAGACAAAGAAGGAGGGTTGGATGTGAGTTTTGGTTGGAGCAAAGTACACAGATAGGGGAGTAAAAATATACATAATCTGAAATGGAGGCAGAAGTTGTGCTGAGCCTTGAAAATCCTTGTAAACCACCATCTAACAAATAACAAATATATGAAAAATATATTATAAATTATATAAATATATATATCAAAGACAGGAGAAACCAGTGGTACTTTATGTTTAAAAAATTAGGCTTTAGGTGACTGCCAAGCACAAAAGGCATAATACAGCAAACCTTACACACATGGTTACCCCAGATCTGTAGCAGACATTGCCGGTAACCACAAAGTTTGTCTCCTAGTCTGTCATGCAAGGTTTTCCAACAAAATGCCACACTGTATAGCCAGTTAAGGCAGAGAACTGGAAAAAAGGTTCATGGGTGTAATTTTGTGTTAAAACATCATGAAAAAAAGCGGTTTTAACTAAAAACCATCTTTGAAACCACTTTAGAAAGGAGCCATGAATGTGTTATGACTCATGTCTGTATCTTCTGGATTCATTTGTTTTAAAGCAACTAACTATACAAAGCTATCCAATATGCTGAAATTTCACATTTTATAGTCAAGTATCAGTAGCTTGAAAAAATTATCTGTTCATTTCAAAGTTTGGTATTTTTACCTTCAAATATTTACTTAAAAACTCTCCTTTGCCATGATGTGTACGCAAAACATTGTACCAGTTAGGTGACTGGTGTGCTGAGACCACTACATATCATAATGACCAATATTGCCTCATTGTTTCCTTGTACTCCCTCATCTGTCTGCATCCATTTGTTGTTGCTTGTCTTATACTTCAGTTGTAAGCTCTTTGAGTTCTGTGTTTGTACAGTGACGTGCATAATGGGGTCCTTTCTACAGTAATACAAATAAATAATAATAAAACAAAGTGCAAATGTTCAACTATCAAAAGCTTTTATAATGACAATGATATTTTCATTTCTACAGTCTCTTTCTTCTGAAGTCATTTGAAGGCTTCCGTTGACTATAATGGGCATTAGATTGGGTTCTTTATCTCCATGAGAAGATGGATGTATTTAAGTTCAGTGTGCCAAGTGAATTAATGGCAGAGCAGAGAATGGGTCTAACAGTCCTAGCTCCCTGGCATATGATCTAATATATTGCATAGGCTGTATCTTCACTGTATTTTTCAATGAAATTGTATAGAACGAGTAAGATAGTTGGTAATATTATACAGTGAAATTAGTGAGGGAAACCAAAGAAAGAAGAAAAAACATGGAAAAATTCTAAATGTAATTGTATTTTATATGTTCCAGATTCAAAACAATCTGTGGGCAGGAAATGCAGCTAGCAGCTCGATGGTCACTTCCTGCATGCTACCGCGTGACACTTCCTCCTGTATGACACCTTATTCCCACTCACCCCGGACTGATTCTGGCTACACAGGCTTTTCAAACCACCAGAACCAATTCAGCCATGTGCCTCTCAACAACTTTTTCACTGACTCTTTACTTTCTGGGGCAACCAATGGACACGCATTTGAAACCAAGCCAGAATTTGAAAGGAGGTCCTCCAGTATTGCAGTTCTACGAATGAAAGCCAAGGAGCACGCTGCAAACATTTCCTGGGCCATGTAATATCACAGTATACTTTCTTTTTTTAAAAAAAATAGCAAACTAAAAACATTCTTATTTCCCATATTTAAAGGACATAACAATAAGCTGCTATGTTTGGAAATGCTAGCAGTCAGGATATACATTGATGCCTGCTTAAACAAATACCCTATGTTATTTAACAATAAAACTTAATGATGAACCTGAATAGATTTACCAATCTCAACCAACGCTGGTTTTTTTTGTATTCAAACATGTTTTATTGTACCAGTTGATTAAATATGATTATAAATCCTGCGAAAAGAATAAACCTATTAAACAAATACATTGGCTATATTTTGGTATATGTCAGTGCTACGTAAAAAGGCATTCCTTATGAATGAACGCCTGATAAAGGAGGAAGTCTGGTGAGGAAAATACATTTGTCATATCAAGGCTGTGAGGTAAATCTTTAAGCACATTGTGTGGGGTGTTAAGCGCATGATTCTCCTTATTGTAAATAAATGTTGTAGGTCTAACTCTGTGAGCACTGTGCTGCTGCTTTGGGCCTGATCCATTATTCTGCTACACCCATGTATTGAGTTCATTGAAATTATACCATTGTAAAACTGGTGTAATGGAATGGTGAGTCTGATCCTTTACTCAGATAGACCTGAGTGTGCTCTCACTGAGTTTAATGAGAAATTTTCCGTGGGTTTCACTGGGAGCAGAAGTCTATGGCAAAACTTTTATTGAGGCTTGGGCTCGATATGCTCACTGCATATTACAATGGAATTAAAACGTCAGCAGACTTTGACATTTCTGGTGGAAAAAAAATAGGGAGTGAGGGGAAGAAAAATACTTTACATCTGGAGAATTGCTATCTGCTTTGATTTACTTCTCCTCCCTTTCCCCTGTCACATTCCAGGCTCCTTCAGATGAGTGAAATGTCAGGCTCCTTGAAAGCAACAGCCAGTCTCTCAAGTTCATAAAGGCAAAGTAAATTAATTGAAATAAAGAAGGACTTTGCGTGGCTGTGATTAGAACAGGATACAGCTTTCCACACTGCCCGTGCTTCTTGCTTTTCTCTCTAGCCTCCACTCTGAAGCAAGGGATGCAGGGGGGATGCATTTTTCATTACAACAGAACTGAACTAAGTAGTATTAATAAAACAAAACTACAGGGATCTAGGGAGTGCTCCTCTTTCTATTTGAGATGAGGCCAAGCTTCTAATGACTTAAATGTGAGAAGGATCCAATCCATAATCCTTAAGTACAGTAAATAAGCCTCACTTTGAAAGCATTATTATTAATTGGAAATGAGATTTTATAGCAAATATTTTAAATTGGATGATTTGAAAAAAAATTGTCCTATGCACAGTCTTTAACAAAAAGATCAGCCTTTTATTCATTTACATACTTGTGGTTTCCTAATTTTATTATCCTACCAAAAGGAGCTTCTTCAGTTTTGGCCGTGGATATTGGGGGCAAGGAGAAGAAGGGAGAATTTTCAGGCTCACATTTAGCAGCTTTTTAAATGACCTGTTTAGACAACTGTAAAACGTGCCTTATGCTCCAAAGCTGACTGATTTGTTTTTAACACATGTAAAGATACAACGGCTATACGGACACTTGTGCCATATGAAGAAGGATTAATGTGATGAAAAACCAAGCATTTTTCACAGGTCAAACTGTTTCCAATTTCAAAATGTGTTTTTCATTATTTTTTTTTAACATTTCCACATAATTTTTTGAGGTGTAGTTTATGGAACATGCCAGATCAATTGCCAGATAATTTTTATTAGTGTCTCATTAGCAGTAAGGCAATGAAAGCTCAAGTGGCAAAACATTGAGCCATTTTATCACTGCCTTTCCTTCAGTTTACTTGTATATTGTAATACCAGAAGTTTCAATTATCGTCTCAGGAAATTCTGCATTAAAAGTTCATTTTTACAAGGCAGTTTTAGGTCAAAATTAGAACTGAACAATTCCCAGCAATATATTACCGTGAAAGAGTATTTGCAGGAAATAAACTGTCATGTTCAAAACATTACTAACCTGCTAGATGTTTGAATCTTAGCAAGAAGCAAAGGGAGAGTGGGGACCTCTCATTTTCCTGTGAATTGTAATCAACTGGAAGCGGGGTTATTCAAATTAAACTTTTCCTCCCCATTTGAACAATGGAAATGATTTGTTCCCTTTTGCAAGCATACCCTGATGCCTTAAACAAACAGGTATTCAAGCTCCAGTTAAACCTGGGATGTGATAAATTGCAGACCCTGATTTAAACTTTTCACACTTTTGCAACAGCCAAGTATCTTAGTATGAATGATAGTCTGTATGCTAGAGCATGTAGAAAAACCATCCTCATATGTTAGATGTCAAATAATACAAGAGGGTCAAATTCTGCATCCATTACTACTCTTATTGAGTAGCCCTTACTCAGTGAGTTGTCTCATTGATTTCAATTAACAGCCATTTTAGTGACCCCTCTGGACATTTTTTTTTCAATTGGACTCCTCTCAGAAAGCCAAACTGTGAACAACTTACGCACAATGGGGAATGGTTACTCATAAGACTAGTCCCACTGTAGACAATGAGACTATTCATGTGGATAGTTGCTCACCACCAGCGTAAGTGAGTCACCATCAGGCCAAGAGTATGGTACTATTCAGCAATGGTAAGGGTGGCAGAATCTGGCCCACAATGACTAATGGCCTTTGAGTGCCGGAAGCAGGGACTGGACAACCGGGACTTGATCACTCAATAATTGCCCTGTTCTGTTCATTCCCTCTGACGCATCTGGCACTGTCAGAAGACAAGAATATTGGGTTAGATGGACCACTGGTCTGCCCCAGTGTGGCCATTCTTATAATCTTAAGAGTTAGATACCTATAATCACTTTGAGTAGCCACTTCCTGAAAAAATAATGGTATTGAAGTCAGTGACACTATTTGTGGAGTAAAGCGCTACATCTTTTACAAGAGTGCTTTACAGAAGAAATATCTGTCCGTATATGTGTGATATATATATATCTCTGAGTGAATTTCTACTAAGTGTGAATAAGGGTATCAAAATCTGCCCCCAAATGATCTTTTCTGTTGGGCACATGTCTAACAAAAGTCTTGTAGACTGAAGCTTTAACACATATTTTAACTCTTTTTTAAAAATAAATAGATTTTAATGATTTCTTACTATGAGTGACTGAACTTTTAGCTGCTTCTTCAACACATTTTCCTTCACAGATGGTATGGAGAATGTACTAAAAATGAAAGGAGGTGATTTACCTACCCTCTCTCCTGAGCACTTTAGCTAATGTTTGAAATATGTGATCATGCAACAATGAGAAGAAAATTTATAGAAGTACTGGGCTAAGATTCCCCTAACTTGTTAAAGAAGAAGGTGAAATATTGTTGTAAAACAATGTCATGATTTATTTGTAATGATATACTGGTGGGATATTTTTTCTTAAGATTGATTAATTATTCTTACATTTTTTAACTGATTTTCTGAACCAAAAAAATGAACGTACTTAAACCTAACTCTAAAAATTAAATTTTGTCATCAATGTTTGTACATTTTAACATGCAGAATATACTTAATCTGTATTACAACACTGAGGACAACAGTGGACTAGCTGTGGACCTGTATATTCACCACTAGAAATGGTCACACATTTTCAATAAAACAGTTTTTCCACTGAAAAATGCACCTTTATCAAAAATGAAATATTTCACAAGAATGTATTGAATTTGATGACATTTTAAATGGGAGAAAGTAAAAAAGAAAATTGATTCTCATTCTGTTGTGATAACAACTAAATGTTTCATTGCCCTAATATTGAACCTTTTTGTTTTGAAAAGGTAAAAACATTTAATTTCAATGTTATCATTTCAATTGTTTTTGACTTGTATATATTAAAATATGAATTGTAACATTATATTTATATATACTTGTACATTATATTTAATATTTTTATACATTATAATGTTTTGACATTGCGGGAATGAACCATTTTTACCTTACTGAAAGAAAAATTTGACATTATCTAAACAAAATGATTTGACATTATCAAAACAATTAGATGTTTCTGAATTTGAAATATTTTGGAATTTCCGTTCCATGATAGACCTCAAAATCCTGACTTTGTTCCAATTGAGAATGAAAGCAAATATTGTGATGCCAGATTTTCTGTGGAAAGAAATTCTGTTTTCCAACCAGACCTACTCACCACCAGACTTTCATCCTTCATTCTCCCTATGACAGGGTCCTGACTTTGTCCCAACCACTGAACCCTTCACTTTCTCTCACAGCCGCTGAATAACCCACACCCTCTGCCCCTAAATATACTCATTCATTCTTTGCCAGTTCCCTCTCTTTCCTCTTAAATTTTAGCTCTCATCTACCTCAATTCCCCACTGGTTTTCATCCCCCTAGATGTCAATTTTCCATGCCTCACCTTCCCCGTATCAATTTCTAATCCAACGATCAAATGAGAAGGAAAGTTGTGGGGGGATCATGTGTCCTGGATCACTGAGGTATTTTTTTGGCAGTGGGTTTCTGAGACATTGTGAGTCACGTGAATTTTAATATAAGGGCCAGATTCAGTGGTATACTCTGGTTGCTTTGCACGACTGTCGACAACCACAAAGCAGCTAGAGATTACTGGCTAGTTAAATTGGGTTTACAGATGCTTTGCATTGTCTGTGCAACACAAAACAGCTCCAGTTCAATGGTGGTTCTGGACCTTAGTTGTCCTTTGATTTATGAGTTGTATAGGAAAACTTACCAAGTAAACTTTGAGGATGTGAAACTGTGGAGTGAAACTGTTGTAATTGAAAGAGAATGTTTTAAATGTGGCTTACCTATGAAAACCTGGAGGCAGACTGGACAATAAGGAGGAATAAGGTAGGTGATAGGGGGTTGTGGCAGGAGCTGATTACTGGAAAAGAGGTTTTTCTGAGGGGAGACAAGGGTAGTGTGCTGAGTTGTAGGAGAGCAAGGGGAAACTCATGTTAAAATCAAGAACAGTGGGAGGAAGCAAAAGATGTGTGTGTGTGTGTGCACACATGCACATATGGGCGTTCTGAGGCTTTTATGCAGAGAGGTCCAGGCAGGGATCTGGAGTGGGAAGTCTAGTGTCTCTCTGACAAAGCTTCTAATGCATGAAAAGGGTCTCTATGACATTGCTGTATTCACTGCGCAGTGATGTAGAACTGCCTGGGCCACTAATGCCAGAGCTCAGAGAGAAGTTCAGATACATCAGTACTTAGAGACTGATCTCTTCCCCACCTCTCTCCTGCACCTCAAGCCCCTCCTTCTACACAGTACTGGCCTCCTTTACATATCCCCCCTCTCTACAAACATTCCTTCTCTCCTTGCAGGCCCATAAACAGTTTTGCTTCCAGCTTATCACCTATTTCTCCTTTGACCCCACAGCCACCCCTGTCCTTTGCTCAATGCCTCTTATACCTGAAAGTTGCGCAATGGGAAGCCATAAGGGCTTGCACATTCTTTCAAAAAAATATTGCGGACACAGAGAGTAAGTGGTGCAATTATGGGCAGGATACATATTTGCTGAATCCCTGCTTTAAGCACAAAACAAGCTTAATTATGGAGCCCTACCTGGTGCCTCCATAATAACATGTAAATTACTAACGAGCCAAATTAGTCAATCCAGAGACAATAATATTCATGAATAGGGAAGGGGACTAATGACATGCAGAAGCACCACTTGCCTTAGTAAGGGTTGCCAGATCAAGACCCAAGTGAATACTTCTTGTGAGGTGACCTCAGCTATAAAACAGACCCGCATGGCTCTTGTACACTTCCATTTCTAATAACTATACACAAATATAATCTAGCAAAGGGCCATGGCCAAAGAATATAGAAGTGGCCAAAGCAAGGGCACAAACCTGCAAACTCTCTTCAAAGTTGGAATGGGGTAATGTAAAGCATACATGCCAGTGCCCACACAATAGTTCCAAGTCCTTTGGAGATGCCTCAAAAAAGGCCTAATTTAAAATAAGAAGCTGTTAAAAATAGGCCCCAGCCTTTCAAACACTTGCTTACATGTCTGAGCATTTGCAAAGCTAAGGCTTTAGTGAGTAAAATGATTTTGCTAGAAAACGATAATGGAAAACGGTTGAGTTCTCCACCAGTTAAAATAACAATAGTAAACAGGACTATCACAGGTTTTCTTTTCAAAACACTTTACATTTGTTAATAGAACAACTTGGCTACCAAGCAGTGCTGAAGTAAGATTTTTTCCACTAGTTTTCATAAGGCTTTTAATAAATATAATTAAATGCGTATTTACACATGGAAAAATGCTCAAGCTGTCACTTCACTATATTGGATACATGATATTCTTAAACAGAATGATCTGTGAGACCTTTAAAAAGGCCCTGAAGCTGAAGTCTGGGCTAAAGTCTCATAATATTATTTAGTGATTCATAGATTTCAAGGCCAGAAGGGATCATTGTGATCAGTTGCTAACACCAACATTATATAGAGAGAGGAAGAGGTAAAATACACTCATTGGTCCAGAAGTTATTGAATACTTATAACCAGAAAACATAGAATTGGAAAGGAGGGGGAAAGAAATTTCCTTGGCTTCACCCATATTAAAACCTTACTCCAGAT
Organism: Dermatemys mawii; assembly: GCA_007922305.1. Taxonomy (NCBI): domain Eukaryota; kingdom Metazoa; phylum Chordata; order Testudines; family Dermatemydidae; genus Dermatemys; species Dermatemys mawii. The sequence goes on from ML677341.1 coordinate 61,644,939, forward strand.
CACATCCTGGACTCAATTCAAGTTAATGGGAATCTTGCCATTGACTTGACTTGGGACCAGGATTTGCTATTTAACAACTATATAATAGAGTTATCTAAATGAGACCGTCTTGAATCAGTTAGTTTATATTGAAGGTTTATGATTAGATAGCCCATTCTATTATTGAAAACCGCAGTGCCTCCTTGAATTAACATTCATTCTCTAATTGCTTCCGGTAGTTTCCATACTTGTTTCTAACTCTTGTTGGTAAGAATCATTGATAAGGATGGGCTAGAAAATGTGTTTTGGTTTGTTTTTAGGGAAGGCCAGTCCTAGGAAAGAATAGCAACTTTAGTATGAAAATGATTCTACACATCCTCTAAATCTCTGAATCTGAGCCACAGGATTAACCATTATCCTAACTAATTGGGCTAATTCGCCTTTGGAATTTTGGCAAATAATGTAACTGAGCTAAACAGAGAGACACTTATGTGTCCACATTTATCTACACTTCCTATTTGTACTGCTAAATGCTTAAAACAACACTGGCTCATAAATTTGCCTTTTCTTTCTCATTCTCTTGGCAGTATTTCCTAAATGCTGCGCTTTTAAAGAGTGCTATTTGGTCTCCTCTCAAATAAATAAGAGCAGTGGAAGGAAAAAACTCCAGCTACAAAGTAGTTCTAACCCATTAAATGCAGATGGCCCACAGGGGGTTTAATCGTAAGAGAGAGAACACACATCATGCTGAAATATAGAGCTGTTTTCTATCACTTGTTACCATTTGAATGTCTGTCCCAGGAAAGTGAATTCAATCTATCTTACTGGCCATCAGTTGCCCTCTGAATACTCCTTCTCTCTCTGATGTAGCTAGATTTCCCTTTAGAACATACAGAGATGAATGAGCTCTTACCACACGTAGAAGTGAAAGAAAACATTTCTTTCTGCACCAGAACAGATGAGATTCATCATTAAGAGAATGGATTTGACCTTGTCAAGTGGACCAAAGCAATTTATAAACAAAATCCTCCAGGGGAGGCTACTTTTGCCCAAGTACTATATTACAGTGTTTTAGCTATGCCCATTGCTACCTTACAATAACTTCACAAAGAGGCTGACTACCTGAAATATATGGTGCTGAGAGAGATCACAGATGAACTTAGAAAGACTGGAGTAGCACTGGGGTTACCCACCTCCTTAATGCCTGGCTTAATATTTGTCTGCCATCCTGCTGTCTTTTTCTTGCCAGAAGTTTCAGATCAAATGTGTTCAATATCCAACTTAAAACTCCACTTGATGATTGGATATGGAATCCAGAAATTAAACTGAGCTTTAAGGATGCTATTGTTATGCATCCCCTTGTACAGGGAGCACACAGATCTATTTGAGAAGAAAACCCCAGTTGAAAAACTGACCAGAATCTTCTTAATGAAATACTGATAGAACAATGCAAACAATTAGTGTATGTCTATTTTCTCTCCAGTTTTGGGAAAAGAAAAATGAAATGTGTAAAGGGTCAATACCTCTGTGAATGGCTTTTCTAGATAAGACTATGCAACTTCACCCCTGTTTCTATTAGCCACTTGTTTCTATTTAGCATAAGTCTCAGAATTTCAACTATGAGTATTGACAACCTCCTACCCCACTAGTGCCACATACCTTATTTGGGTGTGAACATTTTGGCGGATGAAAAAACCTCAAAGGTCCATCTGCCCCTCTCTTACGCAAAATCACACAGAGGAGAGCATGATTAAGAAATATAATGTCTTGCACAGAAAATCTCATCTGCAGGACCAGTGAAATGTATACCAGCCAAAGGGCAGGGACCAAGGATTGTTTGTGTCTTCACCCTAAAAGCAACAGATTCCTCTCTGGCTATGATGACAGATTTTTCTTTTGTTCTTGTCTCGATAAAGTGCTCCTCCCCACTACCTTTAGTCATAGCAGCACGGTCAGATCATAGTCATGATCCCAAAAAGGAAACATGGGACACACAATGCAATTAGTGTTCCTACAGGTGGCATTACCCTTCTACATGTTTTGACCTTCCATGGCTTTTGGGAGAGGAGAGCATGCTGGTCTGCTCACATTTTGGGATAGTTTAGAATAGTAGATACCCAGGAGCATTCTGTAGAGCCACTATCCCCTTGGCACCGCAGTCTTCTCTGTGATTTTGCTTCCCTCTACACTACACAACAGGGGACTATGCTTATTGTAAGGGCTATGCTGATAAGTTTGTGCTTGTTGTTATTATTACAGTTGACTCTTGATTATCTGGAATGATAGGGAAAAAATTAATCCTGGTTAATAAAATCCCAGATAATCACCATCCATAGGAAATATGGAGGTGAGGGGTTCACCAGCCAACCTGCGCCAGTGGGAGGGGGTGATGGTTCACTGGCTGCCCTGCACCCTGGTGTTTTGGGGGCGGGGCATTTGTGTGTGCTTGGGGAGGCAACAAAGCAAGAGCCAGTCCTGCAAATTACACAAATTTTTTTTGACATCCTGGTTAATCCACAACCTGGTTAACCCGATCCTGGATAATCGAGAGTCTACTGTATTCATATTTATTTTGCTGTTGCATCCAGCTTTTCCAGTAAAGGTCAATGTCCCATTGTGCTAGAAGACTTGTCATTGCTCCCAGCATTTAACCCCTATGATTTTAGAAAGATTGATGTGGGGGCCTCCCAAACTTTTAACCTGCCCCCACCACAATCCTGAGAAGGCTCATTGGGGTTCTGGGGTCTCCACTCTCTAAGCATGTTCTGTGGCTGGTAAACAGCTGGATATAACTTTTAACCCAAAAGAAATTCAGACTATTCTAGCCCAATTGATTTTCCTGGCTTCTCTGCAAAGTTTATAAACAAGAAAAGAGCCTCAACTATGTTCATTTGCCACAAGAATATTGACCCGCTCAGGTCAGAACAACACCAAAGTGAATTTCCCAAGGCCTCAGAAGACACCATGTTGCAAATATTCATAGCTGCTTAGCAGATTTATATTTTATTCATTAATGGGTCATGTTCTCAAGGGCTTCTCATGTTAGGCAGTACGATGAGGAAAATGCCTCTTGCCATCTTTTTATTACTATTATTTACTGTTCACACAGTCCCAAATGTGTGCTAGGTGATCTAGAGCCAAATATGGAGGCATGAGACCAAAGTCTGATCTCGTTCACACTAGTTTTACAGAGGAGTTCCTCCTGATTTCCACTGGTGTAAGTGAGATCAGACTCAAGCCCCCAGCCCTTGCCCTGGGGGACTTGCAATCAAAATACACAATATACAGACAAAGAAAGGAATGTAACAAAAAAGCAAGTGATTGAGTGGTGATGTGGAGCACACATCTTGCCTCACATTTTTATTACAAACATTCTTTTGTTATATTAACAGTCCTTTGAGATGAAGACTAAGGTTCACAGGGATTTTATTTAATACCCTAGGAAGAGCATAATTTCTTTTTTAATATAGTATTCACTCTAAATGAAAAAGCTGCCATTTCTCTCTTTACACAATACAAAAATCATCCAAAATTAATGGAAATTGTGTATGTTAAAGATCCCAAGAGACTGTATGCACCAAATAAGGACTAAGGACTAGATCTTCAAAAGTATTTAGGTGATTAGTTCCCTTTAATTTCAGTGGAATTAGGCACCTAAATACCTTTGAGGCTCTGAGTCTAAAATCCTGCTCTAATTCTCATTGCCCTCATTGGAAGTTGGTTCATGCTTGAACTTCTGCTGCCACCCTCTGCCGTTAAGGTGACCAGATGTCCCAATTTTTTAGGGACAGTCCCGATTTTTGGGTCGTTTTCTTATATAGGCACCTATTATCCCCCACCCATCTCGATTTTTCACACTTGTTGTCTGGTCACCCTATCTGCCATGGAAAATCATTAGCAAATGTGCAGAGGACTGGAAGTTACTGCGATTTAGTCCTGTAGAACATTCCTGCGGACCAGTATGTAAACGCATACCCATGGTGCTTCCACACCCTCGACTAAGGAGAAGACCTGGTTTGTAAAAGTAAGAAGTGCTATTACTGTTTGTGTTAGGACAGTATCCTGCCCAGAGGCCTTGGCAGATCTTCAGAGGAAAAGAGCCTGTAAATTACAATTGTCCTGCCTTGGAATAAACTACAACTTTTCTCACTCCGTCCATCCACATAGTGCTCCACTTTGGTTCATATAAAATGTTGCTGCTAAACTCATCTTTCTTTCCAGTTTGATGATGTAGCCCTGGGATACAGAGGTCCATTGGTACCAGTTGTAACAGCAATTGCTGACAGGCTTGACAGATTCACTGCACCTAGAACACTGCTTTCATAGGATCAAGCCAAAAAGGGTCATGTGAGGTTTCTAAGAAAAGCTTATGTCATACTGAACTTCAGACTCATTGTGTGATTATAGATACATGTGATATTTAAGCAGTTGTGTATGTGTACCCAAAATATGTTTTAAAGTCTGTCACCAATCAAAGAGAAAAACAGGTTTCTTCTAGAGAGAGGTTAGGCTGTATATTCACCTGTCTAGCTTGGATCAATTGTAAATTAAGCATTGTATGCCAACACAAGGGGAATCTAATTTACATGTGAAGTCATCATGGGAGACAAAACCAGAGGAAATTGTCCTATCTCAGAGCAAACATTTAGAAGAGTATAAGAAGAATGCAAAGAGCCATTATGATATTCACTCACTGAGGAAAACCCTGGCAGAGATGAGTACTTCATGAACCCATGGCCCTTGTTTTTTATTTTTTTTGTTTTTTAAACACCTAGCTTTGCAAAAGACTGAAGCTTTTGGAGGGAAATCTACATTATTATACAGAAAAAATTAACCATTGATAAGTGTATGATTTTGTTTCATATGTAATCATTTTGTTTCTAATTGTTTTTACTCACTTTGATACTAGTCTTTGATAATAAACTTATAATAGTTTTCACCATAAATATATCTCAGTGCTGTGATGTTATATAGGCTTTGATCCTCAGCTGAATCAAACAAGCTAATGAAGCAGCTCTCAAACTTTAGCAAGACCCCCATTTTGATTTAAGGTTTTTGGGGCCCCCTAAGACTCCCTATTCAGCCCTTGCCCTGACCCCTTCCCTGGCGCCACACACCAGTCCCTTCCCCTTCCCCAAGGCCATGCCCTCACTCCCTCCTTCTCTCACTTTCCCCCACCCTCACTCACTTTCACCAGGCTGAGGCAGAGGTTGGGGCACAAGAGGGGAGTTCAGGCTTTGGGAGGGAGTTTAGGTGCTGGAGGGGCTCAGGGATGAGGCAGGGGGATGAGGTGTGGGATGGGGTTAAGTTTGTGGGATGGGGTGTGGGTTCTGGGAGGGAGTTTGGTTGTGGGTAGGAGTGTGGAGTTAGGTTCTGGGAGGCTTTTTGGGTTTGGGGTGCATTCTCTGGGCTGGAGCAGAGAGTTGGGCTGTGGAAGAGGGTGAGGGAGATGGTGCTTACCTTGGGTGGCTCCCAAAAGCGATTGGCACATTCCTCGAGCAGCAGCTCCTAGGCAGGGGCGGGGCCCCCCCCAGGGGGTCTCTGTGCACTGCCCCTGCCTGCAGACACTGTCCCTGCAACTCCCATTGGTTGCAGTTTCCAGTCAATGGGAACTGCAAAGCTGGTGCTTGGACTGGGGGCAGCGCATGGAAACCTGACTACTGAGAGGCTATTCCCTGGGTCCCATCCTCTCTCTGCTGACACTGCTCCTACTAGTTGTGAAAGGGTCAGACAGACGGTGGGGTGCAGGAAAAAGGACATGATGGGTCAACTCCTCAGTTGGTGTGAATACTCCATTAATGTTAAGTGAGCTACATAAATTTACACCAGCTGAGGATCTGGTCAATAGCTGCCTTTCTTCTCCATGCAATCCTACAAGATTTGGACTATAGCTGTCCAACTTCAGACAGACAGCTTAATAGACAGAGAAGAGTGTACAGTTCTTAGCATCTGTTGGCACAAGAAGGGAAAGGAACAAGATTAGACGAAGTCACGCAAGCACATTCAATTACCAGCAGAGCCTTCAGCCTAGGATACAGATCAGCTCATGTGGCATGGTATAGATGGTCCTGTGGTTAAGGCCCTTGACTGGGCTTCAATAGATGTGGGTTCAGATTCTCGTTCTACCACAGACTTCTAATATCAGTTTAGGCCCAGATTCTCAAAGGTGGTTTCAAGGCCTAACTTCCATTGAAATCAGTGGGAGGTAGATGCTTAAATATCTTTGAAAATCTGGGCCTTAATCTCTCTGAGCTGCAGTTCTCCATCTACAAAAAAGGGCTAACACACACATATTTTCTCTCACATTTTGCCTATCTTGTTTATTTAGATGGAAAGCTCTTTAGAGCAGGGACTGTCTGACACTACATATTTATACAATGCCTAGCACAAAGGAGCCACTATCTCGGTTGGGCCTCTGGGTACTACTATAATGCACTTTCACAGTAATAATTAATAATGGTATGTTATGTGTTCTCTTCAGGTAATTCAAATCCACATTTGTCTATATTGTGACACCATTTAAAAGACCTATACTCATCAAGCATCGTACACAGTGAGTTATATCCCAGGATAAATTGATAATTTAATGTAGTTGTGCACCAAAGTAGCTTTCATATGCTTTTGACTTTCAAATTCTTCTTGTGCTTGTCTCCATTTAAGGTTTGCGTTTTGACAAACAGAATTGCCAACACTGTCAAAAGTGTCTATTTACCCATATGTATATTACATAGCACTTAATATTTATTACACATATTTAAAACTGTTGTAGTGTAAAGATATCTAAGCAGACTTTTTTTAATACTACACTACTTAAAGACAGCATAACACAATATGTATTTAAAATCTTTCAAGATATTATCAAATATTTTAACTATCATAAACATGGTTAATTTTAAATTATTTTAAATGTATGTTCTACGATATGAAAAATATTTGTACAATATGCTTTATGAAACTTATTATATATCATAGAAGTGGAAAATATGTGTATTTTTCAATATGGGTGAGATTTTAAAGGTAAAATATGTTTAATCAAAGTAACCTGAAGCTGTAATTTTAAAAGCCATTACTATCCCATTTCAAAAAATGTTCTCCATTCAGTCCTTTTTACTTTCATTTAGAATTTAATTTCTGTTTTATAGAATCAAAAGAAGTGGCAGATAGAAAAAGTGGATACAAGATATCACTCGTATAATATCTGAGTAGCAAAACAATGGGTATTTGTATGTAATCATATGATGGATTTTGAAAATGTGATTCATAGATTTGAAAGCCAGAGGGTATCATTTGATCATCTAGTCTTACTTGTACAACACAAGGCATTGAATTTCACCTGGTTATTCCTGTATTGAGTCCTATATGTTAAGTTTGGCTAAAACATATCTTCTGGAAAAGCAACCAGTCTTGATCTGAGAACACCAAGAGATGGAGAATCCACCATTTCCTTCGGTAATTTGTTTAAATATTGTATGCTATCTCTTATCACAAAGTACTTGCTCCTGCAATCCTTGCTCAGGAAAATTCCCACAGATTTATCCCTCATTAGTGTGTTTGGTACCCTAATCCAAGACCAACTTTTAGTGCATTGGGTGGAAGAAGAGGTTTTATGAATTCCATAAGGTGTTTGGTGAAAGAGAACTTGTGATTTTGAACAAAGATCCAATACATTTACTAAAACTCATTCCAGGAGGCTCTTCAGTCTGTTCTGGAATACTCCTAGCCCAGTTCTCCTTTTGTGCTCAGTTTTGCAGTATACTTAGGGTCACTAAGCAACCTATGACTATTCAAGCAGGGTAGTATTTTAAAGCACCAAACTATCCTTGGGACCCTTCGTGTGCATAGTGTGGCACAAATGTATGCTAAGAGTTGGACCCTGCCTGAAAAGCTTACAGAGTTAGGGGTTCTCAGCACCTCACAGGGGTGCTAAAGGATCAGACCTTTAACATGTAGATATTTGCTGGTTTAAAGAACTCTTAAACCACTAGAAAAACTATAGTTTTGCCTCAGTAAGAGTTGCTACACAGAATAAAAGCAGGCATGGTCCATCGTATAGGGCAGAATTTACCTGTCCCAGAGGAAGCACCAGGAATAATGCCTATAATGCTATTTACTCTCCTGCCCATGCGTCTGTGAAGCTTCCCTTCATCCTTGCTAAGAGCATGGGGGGAAAAAGCAAGCACAACTGAAACTCCCAGTCCCCTGGGTAGAAAGCAGTAGATTCTTGCAACCCCCTGTGCCCCCACCTGATAGTTGGTGAGGATTAAATAACACCCTGCTACCGTTAAATCCAGCAACAGATTACTGCCCTTCAAAAGCAAGAACTGTGCAAGGAATCTTAGGGATATCTCTATGTCTGCATTTGGAGTTGAGGGGTGTGATTCCCAGCTGGAGCAGACATACTTAGGCAAGCTCTCATCACAGATTGCAAGGCCAGAAGGACCATTCCAATATAGCACAGGCCATAGAGCTTCCCCAACATAATTCCCAGAGCAGATCTTTTACAAGACACATCCAATCAAGGTTTAAAAATTGTCACTGATGGAGAATCCACCATGACTGTTGGTAGATTGTTGCAATGGTTAGTTACTTTCAGTGTTAAAAATTTACACCCTTAGTTCCAGTCTTAAGTTGTCTAGCTTCAGTTCCAGTCATTGGATCATGTTAGACCTTGCTCTTCTAGCACAGCTAATATGCTAAAAATAGTAACGTAGCTGCAGTAGCACAGATAGCTGTGACATAGGCTAACCATGCTGAGTACATACCTATGGGATTCAGGCAGGTTTGTACTTGGGTCAGCTAGCCCATGCCACTGATAGCCACTGCCCATGCTTCCATATTACACTACTTTTAGGACTTAGCATGCTAGCTCAGTGAAAGCTAGCACGAGTACTTCTACTAAAGCTTGGAATCATACCCCCAGCTCCAAGGGTAGACATAGGCTATGAGGCATTATTCCTCCCCTGGACTGCTGCAACACAGAAGGTGCAGGCCAGATGAAGCATGTGTATGCAATGGTGGCTTTAAGCTGTTGGGAATCTGGGAAATGTCCTGAACCAAAATGGCTCCCAGTGAAAATTAGAGCAGCCCCAGGTGTGCTATAATTGTTAGCAGCACATTCTAAGCTGACTAGCGGCAGTGGCATGCCCCCAAAGCTATGCTATAGAGACTCCTCCCCTGACCCACTATACATGATCCCTGTTTTGGGATTGTGGGCCAGGGGCATAACTGGGCTGCTTATGGTAGCCCTACATTGTTCCCCCAACGGTGGACTTGCCCCTGACTCTTTACAGCCTCTATCTACTCCCCTGCAGCAGATAAGGGCTGGGAGAGGAACCAGAATTTTTTCCCAACGTATTTGGAAAGAGAAACAAGGAGATAAATATTTTCAAAATGCTGTGGAAGGTTTTAGATCTACAAGGCAAATCTCACAGATGTCACTGCCGGAGTCATGCTTCTCAATGCCTAGCACTCTGCTTTGAACATTAAGGGGGATGCGTACTGGTCTGTGGGTGAGGTTAGAATCCAGGGACACTGATTTTCTGACTGTGATTTGATTATTCCATACACAAGGAGGAAACAGAGAGCAAGACACAAATGTACACAAAAGCCCTCTGAGTGTAAGTCATGAAGCATGTGGAGGAGGGGTTCCTCCCTTATCCTTCTTTCCACTCCCTTCCCTTGAGTACAGCTTACAGATGTTTTCCTGTGCTCTTTATTCTTTTGTTCCTGTTTCCCTCGGTGACCCTTACTCTCAATTGATTCTTTTTTTGTCAAATTTTGCTTTCTTCTGAGCCTTTGATCCTATGCTCTGATGCCTCTAACAACTAACCCAACATTGTTATCATTGGATTTGCTTTATGATTCCTTACCCCTAGCAGCCCACAAGAAAATCAAGAATTTTGCTTTCCACATGCTCTCTCTCCCTCTGTTGCTGCCACAAGAGGAGAGAACTCTCACTTATGAAGTCTCACACCTGGTGCTTAGGATGGGTACAATATAAACTGACACGTATAGATTAGATGAATAGAAGCACATGTATGAGTGGTCATCCCCTCCGTGTTTGTATTTTGAATTGTGGCTTCTTTTATGTTCTCAATCACTGTTCTGGGTGCTTAGATTTTTTTCGTTTGTTTGTTTGAGCTCAGTAATATGGCCAAATTCAGAGGATGCACAGGGGGTAAGGACTCCTGTAATAGGCCAGACCTGCTCACAGTTCCCTGCTCTTGGAAGAAAATTTCACCCACTTATGCCAAAATTGAATTTGATTCTGGTTCCTCTGCTGCTTTGTTGGCTCTACTCAGATTGGAGATTACTGTTAATCTGGGGATAGTGGAAGAGAAGGACCCATGTCCGTTCATGTATGTCAAGGGCATACATATAGAGAGGTGAGATAAAAACTTCAAATACTTTTGCTGGAATGTTGGAACGTAACACTACTTTATTCCTTGTATCTCAGAAACATAGAACATTGAAGACTCCAAAATAGAGAGACAAAGCAGGTGGCTCCCTAACGCAGAGAGGTAGAACTCATCCCACCTTACTCTAAGCTGCCTGTCGGCAGAATTAACTGCAGCTCACTTGCTTCTCTGCAAAACCCCCTAGCCTGCAAGCAGGAGCAGGAAGGCCCCTGAGAATTTTAAATAATCACTGCAGTTTTAACATAATTTTTACTACTCCACAGGAGACAGGTGCCTGTGTATGGGGACAAAGAAGATGCTGATGCTAATTTAAGCTCTGTAATATAACATACACAATGTGGTTTGGGGAGGCCATAGTATTTCTGCCTCCTTGTTACATTAATATAAAAAAGTGATGAGGCAAAAAAAGTAAGTTTCTGAAAAGACTGAACACTCACCTTTGTTATCTTTACTGCTGGGGAAGTACATTTTCCAAAGCACTTATTTTAGCTGTTTACATTGAAGATATATGCTAGTTACATATATCCTAGACTTATATCTATAATTATAAAAGTACAGATTGAGCAGAACTATTGCTCTGATTCTCCATTAGCTGAGGCCCTTTCCCACTGCTCTGGTGCTAAAAAGGAGTCTTAAAGTCAGTGAATCTCCTCCACAGAGAACATCTCTGGAGCATTGGGGTTCCACAACTGACATAAAAGTGACCAAATAGCTCTCTTTTATCATTCTTCCCCTTGCAGGTCCTGGTGTTGGGCAGGTGTCTCTAAACCTTTTTGACCATGCACTCCTTAGAAATTTTTTTTTGAGCAGGCACCCCAATGGGGGAAGCCCTGCCCTAGTGCCGCCCCCATCCATCCACTCCCTTCCACTTCCCTCCCTCTAAATCTCCCCTCCATGTCCCCTAACTGCCTCTCTGGGGCCGGTTCTCGCTGTGGCGCCCAGCTCCTAGAGCCCATCTCTGCTGCGGGGCCCAGTCTCAGCCGTAGCGCCCGGCTCCCAGTGCCCGGTCTCAGCCGCGGTGCCTGGGACCCGGTCTCAGCCATGGCGCCCGGCGCCCAGGGCCTGGGGCCGGATCTCAGCCACGGCGCCGGGGCCCAGGGCCCAATCTCAGCTGCAGCGCACGGCTCCCAGGGCTGGGTCTCAGCTGCAGCCGCGGCGCGTGGCTCCCGGCTCCCGCAGCTGCAGCCCCGGCACACGGCTCCCGCAGCCAGGGCTGCAGCCATGGCGCCTAGCTCCTGGGGCCGGGTCTCAGCCGCAGTGCGCAGCTCCCAGGGCCAGGTCTCAGCTGCGGCGCCCGGGGCTGGATCTCAGCCACGGCGTGCAGCTCCCAGGGCTACAGCCGCGGCGTGCAGCTTCTCTGGCGGGGCTGCCATGGCTCTTACAGAGGAGCTGCTGGGGCAGCCCAGCTCCTCCTGCCTTATGGGAAACCTCCCA
>ML677341.1:61665973-61863406 GCA_007922305.1 Dermatemys mawii
CTGGAGTAGTCTTATTCTGTAAAATAATCATCGCCATCTTAGCCAATTTCTATTGCGAGAAACGTATTTGCCTAGTATAAATACTGCTGTTGATAAGGGGATGTGTTTCGTCCAGTAGTTTTCGTAGCAAACACACACACACAAATTATACAAAGGTGAAAGTCTTCATTTCATATTTAAAAGCATCCGTCTGGCCAGATGTCTAGGAAAAGGGAAATCTCTCTGGAGCATGTTTCAAATGGCATGTCAAGTTTACAATAAACAGAATAATTGCCATGCTTATAGGATTTGTTTTATTGCTATACATGTGATTGTTGTATTTGCAAATAAAACGTGCTCCTTGGCCCAGCTTTATTTTATTTTCCAAAAAGCAGGACAGATTTGCTTCGATACAGCAATTATAAATAAGAGGCAGTGTATGTTTGTATTTTGGTTTCTTCGGCCAATATAAGCCAGACAGCAAGGCAGCTGTTGATCTCAAAGGATTATCACAAAACAAATTCACTTTGCTTCAGATTGTAATTTATCACTCTAGACAAAACCTTGATTGTGTTTTAAAAATAGTTGCATTTTTTAATAAATGACCACTCCAAAGTACATATCAGTTATGAAAAATGATATATCTATTCTTACATGAGAAAGCAACCAGTCTTTGATAGCCCTTGGTGACCATGTCTAAGCTATTAAGATGGGAATCCTGCTCAGACCAGCTCTACAGTAAAACAATTTACAGTAGAAGACCAAAATATATAGACATACAAACAGAATCTACCCTGCATTTGGACCACTTTATGCAGTTTCTACCACTGAAAGAATGCTCTAGTGTGGGGGAATCTACAACTGTTCCTGCACCACCTCTTGCCCTGTGGCTGGGAAAGGTGGCATGACCAAAACATTGATTGTGCCTAGCTGATTATTTGGGAGCATTAGTGGATCGCAAATAACTGAGCGGCCTTCACTTTATAAATAATATCATTATTAGACAATTCATTTTTAAAAAACACATTACATTTTACTATTCAAAATTTATTAAAGAATATATTTATTTATCCCATAAATATACTGGGTATTATTTTAGTTGATTCTGTGAGAGGTATCTAAACACTATATGATGCCATATCCTTAGATGCAGCATGGTTGCTTTGTACAATACCCTTGGCTGATTCTAGCCATATTGTCTAAGTATACAGCCATTGGAGTATCATCCAAGCACAAATGGAAGCTTAGAGCAAATTGGATCCCTGGGCTACCTCCAGTTTGTTACTGGTGTAGGAGCCATGTCTGGAAGAAAGGGGTGTGACTGGAATGCTCCTATTCTGTGCAGTTTTGGCTTCTTGAGATCTTTGATGGTAAATTGGAGAAGGCTAGAGATTGCTCCAACTCAATACAAGGGAAATAACCTTGTACACAGGCTCCTCAAAACTGGGTGAGTGCAAAGGTGAGTTGTATGTAGCGTGTCTGGATTCCAGGGTTTGGCTTAGAGGGTTCTAGGAGTAGTTCAAAGAAGGAGAGAGCAAAATCTAAGTGGAAGTTAAGATAAAGACCAGAAGTTTCAACCACATGCCTTTCAGGGATAATGAGGGGAATTTTGATATATGGTTTTGATATAGTAGTTTACCACAGATGATTTCCTCACAGATAAGCACATGCTAGCGAACGAAAGGGGGTACAACTTCAGTGGCTGAACGTTCATTCTTCTGAGTTAAATTGAAAAAATATACAAAATGTAATTTTTTCAACGTTATCGACCGACCGTCATAATACAGAACAAGTCTTTGCTACTTCTGTCAATCTGTCTACTTTAGGCATCTACAGTTATTTGTCATCACTACTCTCTGAAGAGTTTTTAAAAGCAAAATATTTGGTATTTGTATTAAATGAGTGAGTCCTGTTGGTAGCCTATTGGTATATAACATATGTCATCATTAGCACAATGAAGGGGTTAGCAATAAAATCAACGGGAGATTAAGTCCATTCATGAAAGTTCATTCCCTATTGACCATGGTGCTAAAAATGCATGACTGCTTAGTTCTAACACTGCAACTGTAGCCAGGGTCCCAAAACCCTAGTTAAGTTTTTATAAGGCTTTTCACAGAGAACATAATTGTTATTTCCACATACTTCCATTCAATTTTCAGCGATTACTTTATGTGTGAATTTGCAGGTATTTCTTCCAGCTGTCTCCTGTCAACTCATAATCCCATGTACTGAGCTTTGTCCCTGCAGAGTAAGCACTTGATCCTAAGGTCAAAGGTCTTTTAGCTCTTGACTAATGCACCTCATTAGAAGAGGAAAGCGGTACGTTTCCAGCAATACAAATGTCATGAGATGTAACAGAACTATATATTTTTAATTACTTTAAACAGTTTTTTTTTAAGTACACTGAAAAAACCTGGGGGGGTGGGGTTTGAGTTCATTAAAAGCTAGTGGAGACTTGAGGAGTACCAAATGTCTAGTTTTGTTATCCATCCAAAAAGTAATTCAGCAAAGACTCAGCAACCAAACTGAATGGGAGATAGACTAATAAATGGTAGTCATACGTATTACGTTTCTTCTTCTATTACAGCAGGATGCTAGTAATAAAATCAATAACAATTGTTAGTCAACCTTATAATTTAACAAAATTGCACATCATGGTTAGGTCAGATAATATTTTTCCTATTATTTTATTAATAAATAACTAATGTCTTCAATCTATGCTGAAAAAATACTGCAGATAAAACATCTACTTTTGATTAAACTGTTGTACTGGAATTCAGACCATCCTTAAGCAAACATAAAAGTTATTATTTCCATTTCCTATAAAGATACTTTGGGCTAGATCCACAAAGGAAGTAGGGGTTATAATATCTAACTTTTAGGTCCCTTGCCACCTAAAGCTCTTAATTAGGTACCTAAACTCCTTATACAATGCATTTTAGCTGCTTTAAAATGGGATCCACAAAAGCCAGCATATTGAACAGGGAGTTCCCTCACCTAGCCAATGGGAGTTGCCAAGGGGTGAGGGGTAGATATATATATATCTTCCTACTGTATATTCACTCTATGCATCTGATGAAGTGGGTTTTAGCTCATGAAAGCTTATGTCCAGATAAATTTGTTAGTCTCTAAGTTGTCCTGCATTTTGTAAAAGGATATTAAATCCCATCTTTCTTCAGAAAAAGAAAATACAAGTTACATCTGAGATACTTTCACTATCAAATTCTGTGGTTTATTTTATTTATTTTCCTGTTGGCTGTTGTTAGCTACCAAAAGCCTCCTGATGCCTGGATGCAACAGATTTTGTGGCAAACCCTTCCTCAACTGTTACATCTATTCTAGGCCTCTGACTAGCTTTTACAGTCTAGGCCGGATACATAATGCACCAGATTGCAAGAAGTGGGACTAATCTCAAAACAGATAAGTTGAAATGCAACATTTTGTCGTTGTGGGCAGTTGGAATGATTTTTACTTGTACACACCTCAGAGGCCTGTATGTAGTCATTAGAGAAGAGCCATATATGGAACACTTGCTAATCTGATATGCTAGATATCTGTAATAGCGTCTGATCCACTGAAAGGAATCAAAATCTTTCCATTCAGTTCAAAGAGCTTCAGATCAAGCTCATAGCTTGGACAATATTTTCAAAGCCTACAAGTGAAGTCCCTTTGAAAGGAACACAGCCATAAATACCAATGGAAAGACATGACAATATGTGTCTAAGAAACTGCCCATTGATTTCAAGCCCTCCCACAATGCTTACCATTTACCTGTGATGAGCAAGCATCTCTACCACCCTTATGTCACCCTGACAGAAAACAGCCCAAATATTACTTTTCCTCATTCACATTCTGTATATTGATGATAGTCTTGCCTATTTAAGTTGCTAAAATTGCAAATGAAAAGTACAGTACCTACCTATATATAGTATAGATGTACAAGTGAGACAAATCATTTTGGCAGGAAAAGCAGAATTAGAAAAATGTTTGAATTGTACAAAATACTTTTCTTCCCTCTAAAGATGAGTATAGTACAAAATTTATGCTCCACTGTCTTATTGTTTTTCAGGTGGGAATAATTACAAGAGGCTTGATCCAGCAACTTTTATTCACACATGTAGTGCTTAATCACATCAGTAGTTCCAATGACTTTCTCTGAACTAAATCCCTTAAACCCTTTCTGTCGTTGTAGAAAGTATCTATAATGTAGCATTTCTAGTGTAGATATAGCCCTCAGCTAGACCTACTCAGAAGAATAAGGGACTTAGAAATTCACTGACCACAGACATATCCCTTCCCCAAGACCTGTTATGTGTCAGAGGCAGCCCATGCCAAAAATCTTGCTTCCTTGCAAGAGGAAAATAGCTATGACTTTTCCTAATTGTAATTAATAATCCTATTCCAATGGAAATCAGTATCTAGTCCTTCATGCCTTCTGGAACTCAGCTATGTACCTATTATATGGAGTATATATAACAGACAACATTAAACATATTAAAACCTGGTCAATGTTTGTTAATATCTATGAATAAATTAGAACTCTGGGACATGGTTTCTGAGGTGCTCAGCCAGAATACCCCACTGAAATCATTCAAACTGTTCCCATGAGTAAAGATTATTCCAGTGAGTGAGAGGTCACAGGATCAGGCCTTGAGAAGCTATAATGTCCCTGTTGATGTAACTTTTATATTCTGTACTTAGCTACTGTTTCACATCTCCTCTCTTACGTCTCCAGTCTTATACACAATATAAATACTTTTGATTTAGGAACCAATAGCAATTTGAGCTTTAACTAAAAAAAGTGCGAGGGGTACAGGGGGAAATGATTGAATTACATAGGACTTATTTTCCTTCTGAAATGTAGCAAAGAGTTCAATGGTTCAAATTGCTCAGTAGGGATCACATTTCTTTTGGAAGGTGCTCTGTATCTTGGGGGCAGTGGATATATCACATGCCACTGATAATGCAGCAGATGCTTTTTTACTGAAAGCTTCAAAAAAGAGTTTCAATAAAAACCTGCATTAATGGCCAGAGCCCAAACTGAATTGGGATCTATACACTCTCCCTCTGCTCTTGATCTTTTTAATGCACATGGGGTTTTTGCCTTTATTCCTTCCATTACAATACTCCCACTTTCTATATGGCCTGTGCAGACTCATGTAATCCAAAAAATAAAAAGTAGCTAATAGTACCTGAGTCTGAAAGGTTTCATTTTTTGCCATGACAATGGGGCTGAGCCAAAGCCTATTAAAATCAATGGAAAAACTCCCATGACTGTCAGTGGGCTTTGGATCAGACCCATACGTGTTCATTTATCAAGACAGCTCTTTTGGAGGCCTTATTTTCTATTGCTCCTCATGTAGTCATAGGTCTTTTCAAGTGCCATTGATCAACATATACCCGACATTCCTAAGCAAAGCTGGGGTTTATAAAACTCAACAAACCACCACTTCCTGATTGTCCAAAAAGGCTATTTTTCATTATTTAAAAATTTGGGAGGGAAGTGAGGGGAGGCATTCTTCAGGACCTGCCTTGTTCAGGGACTGAGACTTTGGAAGGATTTTTCCAAGTATGGTCACAGGATGGTTACTAATTATATCGAAGGCTTTGTTCAGAATTTCACATTACACTTGCCTCGTGAAAACGACTTGGGGGTAGGAGTCATTTTTCAAATGTTATTAATAGATAAAGAGTAATCCAAGGATAAATGCTTCCAGACTGTAGCTACTGTGTGTATCTAGGCTAGACATGTATATCTGGATGTATTGTTTTTTTAGTCTGACTAATTGTCTTTGCTTTTAATGACTCTCCTTCACATGTCTGCTTTATGTTTCACAAATACTTAATCATTGCTTTGCTTCACCATCAAGGAACTCAGTCCATTTATTTACTAATGGAGTTTAAATGTGCACCACACAACAAAGTAATGTTACCCGGGGAGACAGTGGGCAGTGAACTCTTCTTTCCTAGTTCATCATTCAGATCATGTTTTTGTTGGTAGCTGGATTAACAGCAGTGACAGCCTCAGAGTCCTGTTGCCTTTAACTACAATAAGGAAAGGCAGTGAGCACTGGAAAAACACTGGACATTACATTGTGTAAAGAGCACCTTTGACAAGGGACTGCATGAGCAAGGCTGCCAGCTAAGAACTCCTTCTTTGCTTCTGTCCATAGTGTCAGCAAAGCCTGGTCTACCTGTGCAAGTCAGCATTGCTCACATGAGTACAATCCCACCCCATAGCTAGAAGGTCTTGTACTATATTATTTCAATGCAAAAGCATGTGCATTTGTTCCATATAAAATCAGTTATGGAAATTAAGTTGAAGCCTGACAAATCTTTTCCCATTGGCTCCAAAATTTCAGGCTCACAAAGTGCACTAACAACAGCCAGAACATAGCATTTTCCATCATGTCATAGTAAGACTTTCCATAGTCTTAATAGCCCTGTGTCCTATAAAAATGATGCGCTATTAGTGTTTGTATAAGAAGCCGAGTTTTATACATTTCACCCAAGGATTTTTGAATATCGAGACAGTTTGTGATGAGAGGCAATTTTTAAGAATCGTATTTATTTGTTTACTTTCTCCTCCTACGGGATGTGCCTTGCAGTTATGCTAAAACATGTGTCCAGATTTCAGGGAATCCTGAAAATGCAGAGATGTATACTGCTGTTGCAGATATATGATTATAGTGCTAGCCTCCTTGTGTTGGACACTGATAACCCACTCCATCTGTCTTGCATCTGACATGAGCATTGAACAACAGAGAGATGGGGCAGCCTTTAAAAATCAGAAGTCATCATGAGAAGAAACAGTGGCACAGTGGCAATAAGATAATTTATTAGAAGAGCTCAAGGGGGAATGTTCACATCTTTTCCCTCTTCCCTTAACTTCTCTCACACACTACTAATGGAAATGTTTTAAGTGTCCCCTCTCCTAGTAATCACAATCTTCCTTTGGGGAGGAGTAGAAGGGGAACCCCTGATCCCATTCAGTTTGACATTTCTATTCAAAATAATGGAGGACTTGTATCTCAATCCTATTATTTAAAAGTAGTATTGTGTTAAAATTCTATATAACATATATAATCCATGCATATAGTCTATAGAAAATAGAAATACTAATATGTATACTACAGAGAAAAAAGAAATATATAGGTGCTAAAAGAAAAGCTAATTTTGAGAGCTTAAGTGAGACTTAAGTGGTACATAGGGCTTAGCACAAGGGTGAATTTCAGAGAACATTCAAGTTCTGGACTTTCAGCAGTGCAAATGTTTGCAAAAAGTGAATTTTAACTTAAATGCTCCAATAGACACTGGAAACAAAGTTCAACATGCATATTTCTTTGGAAATTTTCCAACAAGGAGTTCATGCAGCCTTGGTTAATTATAGAGGTAATGTGATGTTTCCATTCCCTGACCAGATGATTTATGGATTTAAATTAACTGTGGCTGAGTAACTATTTCTGGGTTAAAAGAGTTACCTTCTTTAATGGCAGCACTTCTTCTGAAAGTTAGGCATGAGCTGAATGACATTGCTGAATCAAGGCCTAAGAAAGTGAACAGGTTCCTTGGTACAGGTGATTCTGGTAAAGGCTGATCAGAATTCAATGGTAACAAAACCTGAGGCATCTGTAGACAGCCATACCCAGATGTACAGAGACTCTTTTCTTAAACTGTGTACTGTATACTTTTTTAAACATTAACTTTAACAAAAAAAATAAATGTGAAATAGAAACCTTATTCTGAGGAGGACTTTTTCACATGCTTCCACCCCTAGATATTTATAATTGCAAATTATTGAAGAGACAGCCTAATGGAGCCAGAAGAGACACGATGGGTGAGGTTATATTTTTTATTGGACCAACTTCTGTTGGTGAGAAACACAAGCTTTCTAGTTTACTCAGATCTCTTGTTCAGGTCTAGTAAACTTAGGGCTTGTCTACACTGGCAAGTAACAGCACTGCAACTTTCTTGCTCCCCTAAGCACAGCACATTTCAGTACTGTAAAGTACCAGTGTAAACAGTGCCCCAGCCCTACATCCCTCACTGAGATGGTCTTTTTAGAGCACAGGAAGAGCTGTCCCCCAGCACTGCACCACAATCACACAAGGCACGTTAAAGTGCTGCCGCGGCTTTAGCATTGCCAGTGTAGACTAGCCTTTACACAGAGTGTCACAGCTAAATACAATATGGTACAGATTGTTTAGCATAAGTAGTTGGCACATATTCTCAGGGATCACTGAAGGTGAAGTGGCCCAGACTTTTGTAGTCATAGGAAAAAACATGCATGTCATTTCCCTCTATATATCCCTCACAATGACAGCATAGCTACTCTGCCTCAGATACTTACAAGACAATGCACCACGCTCAGTTATCCACCCCAAGCATATTGCCAAACTCATTAATTTCATCCTCACCCATAACAATTTTTACATTCAACAACAATTTGTCCAAAGCATGGGAACAGCCATCAGCATTAGGATGGCTCCCCACAATACCAACCTCTTCATGAGCCAACTTGAAGAAGACTTTCTGGACAAATAGACTATGAAACCTATGATACACCTGAGATATGTGGATGATATTTTCATCTTCTGCACAGATGAGTCAAACTCCCTCAGAGTTTTCCACCACAATTCAGTAACTATTACCATCCATTAGACTCTTTTTGGAACACCCACACTAGCATTAACTCCCTGGACACCACAATCGACTTCAGTAATGGAACCCAACAGACAACCATATACATGAAACCCATGGATCACCTCACCTACCTTCATAACCACCCCAAACATACCAAGAAATCTATTATCTATAGCCAGGCACTTAGATACCACAGAATATGCTTCAAGGAGAAAGTCTGGGGTATACATCTTAACACACTCAAAACTGCCTTCACCGAGCAAGGACACATCACCAGAGAAGTAGATTGCGTCATGGAATGGGTCACCCAAATACCCTGAGAGAAACTGCTTTAATATAGAAATAAAACCACCTTATATCACACATTCCTAGTTGTCATCTGCCTCTCCACATTGCACAAATCTATAGCCAATTCATTGATTTCAATGCAATTACTCACTGGGAATAAATAACATTTAAGGTTGAGGCCTAAGCATTTGAATTATAGTCTAAGTTCTCTTGAACAATTTGCATTATTTTGCAAACTGCTAAGAGTATATCTGAATGTAAATCCAAAATGTTAATGATCTTCAGACCAAGAAATTGCAGTGGAAAAAGTTGGTGAGTAAAGAACACTTGAAAACTTCTCAGTGTATTTGAAAAGAGCTTGCAAATTGTCGGGGGGAAAGGTGAAATTCTTAAATAAGTGACTCAATGTGAAACATTTAATGAGGTTTGCAACACACAGATTTTATATTTATTGAGCAAAAAATAATTTTCAGAACCAGAGCAACGAAGCTTACTTCTCCACAAACCCACCTGTACATAGTGGATTTGAAAGTCTGAGCTAAGCTCTGGTGTCCTTAGGTTCACATTTGGTTTATGATGAACTGGGAAAACCAGAGTGAGGAGGAAGAAAGAATAAAAAGTCCAATGGAAAAAATGGAACAGAGACTGGACAGAGTGAATGATACAGACAGAAACTGTGGATTTTACTCAAATATATAGAAAATAAATGCTAATGAAAAATTTAATACGCCATATGTACCATGCAGTCCTGGCAGCCTAAGATTTTAAGGAGCTATTCCTTTTAGTAAAAGGATTAATAAAATTATCACATGTTAGAAGAGGCTCAGGAGCATAGATTTACATTTTATAGAGGAAAAAGGGCTGTGAAATTAGTTTGCGGAACACACTTTTTTTTGCAAAGTTTGCACACCTCAGACTTCACAAAGGTGCCCCCATTTAGACTTCCCGTGACATTAAACTAAAGTTTAATTGTTGAGGCATTGTCAATCGCTGCAGGCAGGAACTCCAGTGTTTTGCTTTTTTCCAATCAGCTCAGACTCTGAGAAAAGCTTGAAGCTTTGAAGTAGGGGCTTTTATTTACTTGTACATGTTTGGTTTTAAGTGCCCATGGCACAGTATATGGAAATTTGCTGGCAACCAACCGTAGCACAGCTCTGAAGGGGAGCACTAGTGATTACAATGTTACTTACTGAGGCACATTCCCATGACAACCATTGACACAAGGATAGATTTATGTGGTACCATCATCAAGGATTAATGGGAAATTCTATTGCAACAATGAGACTTCATGCTTTAATAAACAGTGAAGACCCACAGACAAGAATTCACCCATCCCCAAAGATCTATGACACCACTGACATGTAGCCAGTCCCTTAGGGGCTGGCGTCCCCTGAATAAAAGGGTTCAGAAGCATCTTTCTGTGCCTCCCCCAAATTCCTGTGTTGAACCACAATTCTACTACCCCAGGCTCTGAGAGCTATAATTTGTTACTAAAGTTTTAAGGATGGGCTGAAATGATGCATAGGAACCTTGTGCACAGGCCCACAAGGCTGCATTTTATCCTTTGCATTTTAAACTAATGCTCTGCAGCTAGCTAATATCTCAGAAAGCAGTGTGAGGAGACTGGATTGTAGGCATTCAGGCCTAGTGGTCAGATCAGGAGTCAGGCCTAGTTGTCAGAGTCCAAATGCCAGTGCCAACGGCCAAAGCAAAGTCAGAATCTGGGCCAAGGGTCAGCACTGAATTGCCAGGAAAGGCACAAGCAGGGCTGGTTCCGAGGCAGGAGCAAATCTGGGACAAGATGGAACAAGGTGGGGTGCAGGGCTTGGAGTGAGGTGAGCACAGTGAGACAGAGAATCCATTGGTGTGTGTGTTGAGCAGCCACTGACCTTCAGTGACTGCTAGGCTTAAGAGCAAGCCACCTGATTGCCTTAATCAATCAGGTTGCTTTGCTGTGGCTCAGCTGCACTTGATTGGCTGCCTGACAACTGGCAATTGCAGGCTCTCCTTCCATACAGGTATTTAATCCCATATTCTAACCACCTTTGGCCAAGATTGTCAAAAATAGATGCCTGAAGTTAGACTAAGTCCATATTCAGACACCTAAATATGTGGTCTCATTGTCAAAAGTGCTGAGTGCCCATTGACATCAGTGAGAGCTACTGGGTGCTCAGCATTTCCTTACATCACTATCATATGGCATGGTCAAACCATAGCACCCCTACCTGGCCAAGCATGGTGCTGTCAGCACTTCCTGCCTCAGTTTCCTTCCCCAAGGTGTGTTTTCTCGGTTTTCAACATGCTAGTCTGTAATGGAGATGTGGCTTAACCCTCTGGCAAAATCATACACAAACCAAACCTCTTCTGGGGAAGCAAACGTCCCGCTAAAATCCCAACAAATAATTGATTTTTCTGCCCTTCAGGGCTTCTCTTCAGCCAACTCTATGGACCATTTAGAGCATATGCAGCAACCAAAGCAGGAGTCTCACGGGAATTCGGCATGATGTTTTTGGGGTTGTGATGAATGCTCAAGGAAGTGGTAATTACCGGCTGGAAGGCAGAGGGAAGGTAATAGATCTGATGGCTGTATTTCTTACATGAGAGTGTGAGAGCACAAGTCAGATGAATAGATAGTGTGTACATACATTTCACCTTGGCCATCAGCTGTACAAATGTTATTGGGTATACCCCACTTTCATGTAGTGCTGCCTGCAACGTAAAGCTCGTGTCCCTTGGTTATCTTGTCTGTACACTTTACTTCTGCTCATTGAGAAGTAGCAAGAAATCTTGGCTTCATGCATCTGGCCTGTGGAAAGGCAGTCTTTGTCACCGAGATCTGCCTTTGAGGCAACAACATGTTATAATACCATGGATGCTTGCTGCTCAAGATGGTGGTTACTGCGCAGGGAGTTGGGGCAAAATAGAAGCTGGATCTGACATGCCAGAAGAATAAGTGCCACTCTTCATTTGGACAATGGAAGGAGAGACTTCCAGGGTCACCTAAATGTTTCTCTTGTTTCTTTATTTGTGTTCAATTGAGACATTAAAAATAGCACTGGACCTAGCTAACTGCTTGGGAGACCCAGTCTGTGATGCATGCATCTACCATAGTGTAGAACAGGGATAGGCAACCTATGGCACATATGCCAAAGGCAGCATATGAGCTGATTTTCAGTGACACTCACACTGCCTGGGTCATGGCCGCCAGTCCGGGGGGCTCTGAATTTTAAGTTAATTTTAAATGAAGCATCTTAAAAATTTTAAAAACCTTATTTACTTTACTTACAATAATAGTGTAGTTATATATTAAAGACTTAGAAAGAGACCTTATAAAGATGTTAAAATGTATTTCTGGCACACAAATTCTTAAATTAGAGTGAATAAATGAAGTCTCGGTACTCCGCTTCTGTAAGGTTGCCGACCCCTGTAGAAGACATGGTCAGGTACATCTGAGTAGAGGAATGCTTTGGTGAATAAATGGATATGAATCATTATAATAATCCTGTTGTACGATGAAGTCTGGTTGTTCTGTACGTCTTTATGTTTCACTGATTAAAGGCCAGTTCCCAAAGGGCTTTGAGAAGCATGAGCTATGCTGTACTTAGGGGTGACTGACGTATCTACTAATTTCACAGCCCGTATTCAAATTAGCAAAAACAAATTTGGTCATGAAAGATTATGGGGAGTTGAAATGTAGTTTCCTAATTTAGATTATTTCAGTAACAAGCTAACCCCTAAGGTTTATCATAAATTTTTATCCCTCCAAAATCCTTTCTCCGAGGCTCAGGTGGAGGCAACTACCTCCCATATGAGCCCATGCATTGCCAAACAGAAGTTGTACATGAAGGACACCATCTGTGATCCCTCCTTCTCCCAACACCCAGAATGGCGCTTCCTGTCTCCCTAATGCTCTCTGCCAAATCTGAGATTGAAACATTGTCTCTTACCTCTCAAATCAGGTTTTAGCCATGATTAATGCAATGGTGCTGGATACAGTTCGTCAATACCTACACTTGCAGCTGCACCATGTTCATTGCTGGTTCAGCTGCAGCCATTGCTTACCTCTATGGTTAACAATGGGTAATTTTGCTAGTGTAGACAGGGCCTTTCTGTATAACAAGAACACAGTGAAGTAAGGTCTTATTTACATATCAGAGGATTCATGCTAAGGTCTGATTCCGGTTGAACAGACATGCTACATCTCTTCCATGAATAGGGTCAAAGCACAGTGACACCATTAGTAGCTGTGCCTAAGCTATGTTGTGTGTGGATATAATTTGATCCAGAACAAACCATCCTATAGCCTACTTACAAACTCATTAAAATATGGCCTACGGGCCCAACCCCCTACAAATATAACTGTAATCAGGATGCGATGCTTTCGTCTGACCCCTATCAATCAAAGCCTTTCCCAATCTGCTGTCAAAGAAAGCCTGTATGCTGTGCAAAGCCCTTCCTGGGGTTTGGCTTTATTAACAAAGAAATGAACAATAATATCATATAAAATTAGCTTAAACCTTCTTCCTGCTGACTGCTCTTAGCGTTCTTACCTCAAGGCTGCTCAGCTTATACCCTAGATTCTCTTTCTGCAGAGGCCCTCCCACCTCATTTATAGACAGGTGGGGTCATGAGCATAGTAATGTCTGCCTCACTGAGTTAGTAGAAGATAAATTAACCTGTAGCAGGATCAACACCTGCTAAGAAGGTGGGGAGTTCCAGGTTGGCAGGGGTTGCCTGATACATTTAATTACAAAAATCATAGTAGGGTCAACACAGCGGCTTTTTTTTCATAACACAGCTATGTGTCAGATGCTTTTGTATATCTATTCCTAGGATGTCCTGATAAAGACCCAAGGGAGCTGTCACCTTCCTTCCTTTTGGCAGTCTCACATTATTATTATTTGTATTGTGGTAGCACCCAGGAGTCCTAATCATGGAGCAGGACCCTATGGTAAAGTCATAGTGATGCTCCATCATTCTCATCCGCCACACATCCATTGAACCTCACTGAATTCCAGGCAATGGGGTGGGTGCTTCAGCCTACAGTCTAACTAATGCATGGTCCAGAGCAATGACCTCAGAGATGCTTCTCTGATGCCTCTCATTTCCTTCCATTTAATATACCAGAGGAACTCACTTTTCACAGTGGAGAGTCTTCCTGGACCTAATAGAGCATTCAGTCCCCAGGCTGTTCCTGCAGTACTCAACTTCCTGCAGAGACTGGCTCAGTCCATCCCACAGGCATCTACCTGCTCTCTGTTGTTCCACTCACCAACCTGGCCCACGTGTCCATTAACTATCCCCTTACCCTTCTTACTCCTGCCTCCTCAGACTAGGAAGGACTAGTGGAATAATTATGGCACAGGTGTGGTTGGAGGCCAGATACCCTGCTAAACATATAGGATTAAGAGGCTATTTTAAGAAAAAATCTTGGCCTTTATTTTTCCAAAAATATTACTTTGTGATGCAGTAATACATTAAACAATTTTAATTTTGAATATAACCTCACTTTTACAGATTTCTATAAGCTAAATCAAAAGCCATACAAACCTACACCACCAGATTCTATAAAAGTGCAACACAGAGCATACTAAATATTACCTAGCAAAAGAATGGCATTTAATAAAGGGATTTTTTTCTCCTTCATTAAATTTGCCTGCCAGAATCTCCCTTCTAATGACAACATCTACTGACAAACTCTAATATTCATCAGACTGTTTGTCCTTAGTGAAATTCACTCCAGTGCAGAGGTCCCTATAAAGTGCACTTAGGCTGGGATTTCATCTGGGATTTCACTTCTTTAAAACCTTTTGGAAATTGTAGCCTTAAACGGAATAAAAACAGCACCTAGACCCTGAGTGCAAACGTGTGCTTCATCCATTGTGAACTGTATCACAAATTAAAGTGAAGCTATGGTCAGTGCAGTGACTCTGTTGAAAATACTCATTTGGAGCATTCAAAGTCATATTTACTGACTTCAGTGACAAAAATGGGTATCTACTAATTGCTATTCCAGAGCCATCAAGACTAAGAGAAAATTATCTGAATTATGATCATTAATGACCTCCTAGTTAAGAGGGTGTTTCCAAACACACTCTGGGTAATGTCTGGATCCACACAGAGAGTTGTTCCCCCAATACTCTCCCTTTTCCTCATCTAAGCTAGGCCAGCTCCCTTCTGGGAGAATGTTTACCACATGTCTCAGCCATGCTTCCATAGAAAACACTTTGCATGTTCACCTTTTCAAGGGAAGGTTGGAGGGGAGGGACAGACAGAGGTGCTTTAAACCAATTAATTAATCTAGTTGCAGAGTAAGTTAATTCAGTTTTCTGCTTTTCACTAGAAACGGTTACGGCTTCAGGTTATCAAATTGTTGCATAACCCATTATTTCCAAAAACCAGAAGCACTATGCCATAAAATCCTGTGGAGCTTTTCTATTTCAGTCATGTGCTGAATGTATAGGCTTTTTACTGGTGGCTCCAAAATGGTCTCTTGATTTAGGCTCTGATCCCCTATACCGGGGGGAACCCTATATACTTCAATGGGATGCTGCATGGGCATAAAGAATCTACTCATATGAAACAGCTTGAAGGATCAGGGCTCACTAAGAGAGGAAACATTTCATTATGGAGAGGAGGTAGCATCTTTCAGAGCACGAGCAGAACCATTTAAAACCAATTTTTCAAAATCTGTAGATCTGCTACTTAGTCTAAGTTCTTGTGACCATACAGGCATGGTAAGATTTAAGTGCAGCAGTAGAACTGTGACCCAGGTCCTCAAAGGTATTGAGGTACCTAAGTCTCAGAGATTTCAATGGAGTTAGGTCCTTAAATATCTTTGAGAATCTGGGTCTATATTTAAAGTATCTGCCTACTGGTAGGAAGTAGCAAAAAAACCTAAAACTAATAAAGCAAAACATTTTGAATTATTTTTCTTTGCTACTCTGATAAACATTTGCTAACTTACGCCACCCAAAGGAAAACACGGGAATGAAAAATTAATACTTCACCACTCCCAAAAGTCTTTTACTATGAAAATTATGAACTTTTATCCTAAGATGGAATTTAGCAGCAGTCACAAGTCTGGTGTCATAGTTTTACCATTATGAGCAGTAAAAAATTGTCATTACTAGCAGAAATGATGACATTTTGTCCCATTCAAATCAACAAACCCTCACAAATGTCTCTAATACTCTTAGTTTGAGGGGAACTGGAAATCTCTCAGTATTGGTAAAGGAATCTGAGTCCTCTTTGTTAAGCAGAAAATTTCACTTCAGGGACGAAACTGGACAGCTATACAAAGGGCTAAAAACCAGAGAACTAATTGTCAAATGGATTCACTGAAATTCTATGGTTTGCTGTCCCTGATAAGATGATCACTTACATTTTAAGAAAAACTCTGTGAAAATATAAGAGAAAGCAAATTTTTGAAGGACATAAACCCACAATGTTTTTTCATTGCAGAAAATCATATATATTTGTATGATAGTATATATTCCTGTGCATAGTTATAGTGGAAAATATATTTTAATAGATCAAATAATGCTTAGTAGATCATACTTGGATATTGAAAAGATATTGAAAAGATATAATGAGTACAAAATGAGTTATTCCCTGTTCTGGCTTGTGTGGGTCTCTCTCTTTCTCTCTCTTAATTTTTTCTTGAACCTGAGAAATGTTCCTGAAGAAAGTTTAGTCAAAACATATATTTCTGACAGAAAAACATTTCATCTAAAAATTCTCAACTTGCTCTACAGTACAACCAATTCACTCATCACTAAGATGACTACAGTACCACCTTCTGCGTGAAGATAAATATCTATCTGCATTTGCTCCACAAGAAAGGAAAGAAAAAAAATTGACATTTCCTTTTAATAAGTTTACAAGCAATTATATACGCAGTGTAACCACTTCTCTCATCTCTAGTTGAAATATCTATCTTCATTGGCTCTGCAACAGCAATCTAGCATGTGTCTACCCTGCAGCCTGCATGCATTTTTCACAAACACGTCAGCATACACTCCTTCTGGCGGACATTGTTTACTTTGGATAAACCTGATCCTCTGAAGGATAAAACCATTCTTTGTGAACACTCATGACGAGTGAGAGTACTTCTTATGAAATGTTTCATTATATTATATACAGCATGCAGTCTCCACTATATAAATAATTCTTTCCCCATCATCTACTTCTCTATGAGAATACTGAATAAATAATTAAGGAGGGAGAGGAAACATAATAGGAAAAATAAGTCTAAACAACTGGAAAGATTATTCATAAATTTGGTAATGTTAATTGTATTTCCTACTGAAACATAAAAGTATATTTGGCAACATGAAATATATATACCTTTCCACAGTTATGCCTTTTGGCTCTCTCTCCAGGGCAGTGATACTAATATAGTCACTTTACAGAAAATATTCCTGACGGGGAATGTGTTGTTTAGTGTTTATTTTGTGGACCTAGACAAAGCATGAACCCATTCATCACCCTTTTTAAAAAAGGTTAGATCTTTGCTCTAAAGTATGGCAAACTGATGAGGAACACTGCTAAGCCTCCTCTGTTAGGCTATGTAAGTGCCTACCATGATCATGTAACTTTTCTGCTAGGTGCCTTCGTGTGACTTGTCAGTCACACAGAAAAGAAGAGTAGGCAGAGTGCTAATAACTAGAAGAATCAGCTTTGGTTATGTTTCCTGAAATGACTGTATTCTCAGAATTATTATTTGTACTGTGATAGGATCTGGAGGCCCCAATCAGAGATTAAGGGTGATATTTTCAAAAGTGCTCAAGTGGTCTAGAAGTACTTGATTTTCAATGAGATGTAGATGTCTCAATGCCTAATTCACTTTGAATATTAGTGCCTAAGATAATAATGCAATTTTGAAAATGTTCCATTTAAGCTACATTTTACTAGGAGTAGCACATATTTTTTTTAGAGACACTTACTGCCTCAATGGGTTTTCCCTGGAGAAATCAAAATGGCTTTTGGTGCGTATGTTTAAAGTGACATGAAAATGTACACCGTAAGTGATATTAATTTGTGCACATGAAACTAGGTTGACTATCTCTTTACAAACCCATTAACAGCCACAGAAACCTGACAAAAACTATTCCTGTGTATAAATCATTCTATCGGGTGCTGTGTGAAGAACAGTTTGCAATCATTTGACTGCAGAGGGTGAAATTCTGGCCTCACTGACATCAGTGGCAAAATTTTTAATTTGAATGGGAAAGGATAGTACACATATTCATTCGTGCCTCTTTTTCTTTCTTTCTTTCTTTCTAATGCTGCTGTCATACTCCCAGAACACATACAGTTGTGTGTTTCAGCCAGTTTTGTTGCTGTTGGAACTGCATTTCACTGAGTGATATACGTGTGTAATGGATTTTATGTCTCAGACCGGAACTCTGTTTCTGAGCACAGATCAGTGCACATTTGTTGCCAGGAGGCCAAATCCCAATGTCTTTATTCCATTTTTACTAGGACTATGTGGAAAATAAGAATTCCATTTGGTGGGAAATTTCAAGATTTCAGCAATTGTTTTCATTTGGCACTGGAACAAAACCCAAGCCATTCAAATAAAATTTCACAAGCCCTTTACCTCACAATGGCCAAGTGGTTGGGCTGCTCAGCTAAGCTATAAAAGACCTGTGTTCAAGTCTTTGTTCTAACTGAGCTGGCCTTGGGGTTTCTTTCCATTCTTCCTTGACCTGAGAAACTATACATTTTGCAAAAAGGTTTGTTTTTCACAAATCAGCCTTTTTCATCAACAAATTATCAACCTATTCCAGATTTAACTCAGCTTTTTCTCAGGCAAACTCCCAGCTGGCCAAATTGTGCAGCCCTTAATTAACTAAAACTTTGACTGGCATGAGTTTTGCTTAAGGACTGCAGAATTTGTCATGAAAGGAGGTGGAACTGAGGAGAAAGAATTTAAAGTGACTAGCATAAGGCTAGCCCCCCCGCAGCACGCAAACACACACTATTATTCTGTCTTTTTTCTACCTTAAAATTTTGGGGTTCAAAAAATTATGAGAGTACTTTATTGCATTTTAATTTTCAACATGTTACAGGATATTTTAGATACTCCCCCCCCCCGATACTGGTTTAATAGTGGTTTGTTCACTAAACTAAAACAGAATAAGCCAGCTTGAAATCAGGCCACAAATAACAGCTTGTTTTGCTTATATTTAATATGAGTTTCCCTTGCCTGATCTTTTCTCATTTTATATATCCTGTCTCATCAGTAGGATACAATTAGAGATGCCACATACTGCATGTATGATGATCGGCTGCAGAAGAAGGAATACAAGCCCAGACCTAGCATTAAGTAAAATAAAACCTCCAAGTACAGCATCTCTTACTATTTGCTGACTGCAGCACTAGAACCATAAACCACTGGCAATAAGAAGGAAATTAGGACATGGTTAGAAACACACAATTGCTGAATTCTGCTGTGGGATTCTGATAAATTCTCATGTTTTCATCTAACTGAAAACCCAGCTCAACTCTGGTTGTGCCAAATTTGCTTTTTTTACTTCAGAATTTCTCCTGATAATGACTTATTGGATCCTGCTATATCATATTTATAAACAAAACCATGCATTATAAAGGTAGTGTGATTGATGTTGCTATTTGTTCACCTAGCATTACTTGGCCGTGGTCACCCTGTTTCTACACAGAAAAGCTTAGTTGTGTGATGATTCAGACTCTTGTCACTAGAGGTCTCCCATCAGAGATGAGTCCAAGCCACAAAGAGCCAAACTTCCTCACTGTTCAGGGGCATTCAGATCCAGGATTTTATTCCAGGCTCATTTCCAGGGCCCATTCTGGATTCTAATTACACCAGTGCAAATCCAGAGTACCTCCAGGAAGTTAACCTGGCTTTACACTGATGTTTCTGACATTAGAATCTTGTCCGTAGTCTCAGTGCTTAGAAAGAACTGGCCGTACAGCTAGACTGATCTAAACTAGGGAGACCTGAGGGCCTTTGCCTTTGTCATTGTCCTAACTCTGAGCAATATCAACACTGTAAGACCTCAAGATCACCACTAAGGGGCATTCCCCAGAATGGAGGGAAACATTGTACGTAAGGCAGTACACAGATTCCAAGATTTTGCTAGAGACTCAAGTATTCATTTTCTGCCTCCAGCTCATAAAGCTTTGAACCTCCAGCATTTGAGCCCTTCTGCTGCTGTCCTTTTAAGTCTTTGTGACCTCCACTTTACATCTTCCACCTTTCTCAATGCCCAGGATGAAGATCTGGGCAAGACTGGTGGGAAGCATCCTCCATTATTGAGAGCATTTTCTTTCAGAGTAAATCATTCAGCATTCTTGGAGTTCTTTTGGATTCCACAGTGCTATGGTCATGGCAACAAAAAAAACCCCAAACCTCTTTGTAATGGGCCAGAAGATTGAAGCCTATCCTAACAGATGCCCCTGGCCATAGTAATACGTGCCTTTGGTATAAAAAAAGCTGATTTAAAGAGTTAGCTGTTCAATTAAATGCAAGCACACAAGATCACATCCACACCATGTTCTCTCTCAAGGACACTTTGTTTTTTCCTTTTTTAATTTTTTCTCTTAATCTAAAATAAAAGTAATCCTCACTGTAAATATCTGTTTTGCTCTTTGTGTATGAAACACATAAATCTTCTGAACAGTAAATGTTTACCTTTGGAGTGCAATAGAATGGGAATGAAGTTTTTTCCTTGAGAAAGTTTTTTCAAGACCACCCTAGAATGTCTGGACTCTCTCATGGCTTTCTCAGCCCACTGCAAAATTTGAACTGGGGTGGTGAATTTTTTTCACTCCCTGAATTTTTGTGAATTAGAGACAAGGTGGGTTCATGAGAGACAACATGGTCAAAAGAGGAAAAGAATGAGAAAGAAGATTAATATCCTAATATCAGCCCAAACTCTGCGCTTGCTGTACTATAAAGGGAATACTGTTATGGAAACTGAGCCTCCAAAGACTGCTACTTGTGACAGCTACAATATCTTTTGGGAAACAACCAAACAACACCAGATATTACTCAGTATACAGTAGCTTGCCTTAAAGGGTCAGATTTGCTAAAAAAACAGATTGTAATCTCTCTCCCTATTAATTTTTCTTACTCATTATATCTGGCTAATGAAGCGATCCTTGTTATCAGTAACTGTATTTAAAAGAAAAATTACCATATGTTAAGCAGATCCCAGGTTCATTTCTTTTTTTTTTTTCTTTTTTGGTAAGCTTAGCCAATGTTTTGTAGCTGCCACAGTCATCAAAGAAAAATAATGTGCCAAATACAGTACTATAGGATCAGCAAAAGTTTTAGATGGAGAGAAGCCAAAATATGATTTTAAGAAAAATAGTAGTGCTACAGGTATTGAGTGAAATGATAAAGAACCATCCTTCTGCTGACTGGGAGCCAGTCTTATTTAAAGTCCTCTTGCTCTTAATGTCAGCATTTGGCAGCATTCCCCCATTCAGATAAAGGGGCAATGATTTCAAAACACTAAATGCTGTTTATGTTACCTGATAACTTATCCTTGTTTGACTTTTGCCTCTGTGGGAATAGAAGATTATTTTAGTGGGAGACAAGTTAGACTATTCTGGCAACTTTTCAAAGTGTACATAAAATTGGAACAAAAACTAAAAGTAGAGAAAAGATTTGGTTATGTCCGCTGACTCCAAAATTCTTGGTTCCTGGTGCCTTTAGGAATGTACTTTCCAGTGATGGAAAGCTATTTTTTAACTTATGAGTAAACATTTTGGAATCCCCTTGGCCTTTTCTCACAATATTTAAAGGGCTCTGCTTACCTTTCATGCCATCCTGATTATGCAATGGGCTTTATTTATCAGGGAGATTATATGGTCCCTCTGCCTCTGCAAAGACATGGTCTTCCTCTCTTTCTGTCTTTTCAGCATAACATCAGCCACATCAATGAGGGCAAGGGCTTGCTTACACTACAGAGCCTTGTCTGAGATAGCTATGACAGCAGAGCCCCCTACTGTAGACGCAGTGCAAGATGGTAGGAGTTTCTCTACTTGCAGTTACACCACCTCCCTTAATGATATAAGCTACACTGACAGAAACATTCTTGTTAACATAGGTGCATCTGTACCCAGTGTTTTGCCATCATATCTATGCTGGTGTGGGGAAGGAAAAGGGGGAAGAGAACAGAGAGGAAGAGGTATTTTTATAGTGTAAACCAGGCCTTAATTTCACCCCTGTACAAGGCCTATACACCACTTCAATCCTAACTTAAATGGGAGCTAATGATGAATAGGCCACATGTTGGTCCTCTGCAAAGAGATCCTGAATACTTATTGAGTTAATTCCACTGGAATTTTCTTTCTGCAGGGAAGCAAACTGAAGCTGAGATTTTCTCCACTCACCAAGGAACACTAATATGAATTGCTAGAATGAAGAACATGCCTTAGTTGACTACAAATTTTGTGAATGCTTCTTCATTATTGCAGTAGACCTGTTGCTAAATTGCGTAAATTCCTATGAGACTGATTGCAGATTCATTCCTTCTATAAATTAGCAAGCAGGTGAGCTAATACCACAAACACAATAATCAAGGCTACTGCAACTGTGAAATGCACTGGTGCCTTATGATAAATGAAAATATTTCTAAAGACCACTAGAATATTTAGGGCACTGCAGAATAGTTGCCAAATCTGTAAATATCATACTGTGGGTATTAGATTCATGTGTTAAATTACATTCATCATGGACCTTTGACGTCAGCTGCAGTCTGCCTACTAACTGCTAACATTCCAAGCCTTGTAGCACCTTCAAACAGCTGCCATCTAAAAAAGAATTGTAAGAAAATACTTTTTCCTTTTATCCCTACTGCTCACAAATGTGGAGTTCGTCTCCCTGACAAAATAATGACATTGATCCAAAGCCTAGGATGGGCAGTAACAAGGGACTCAAATACTATGATAATGGTGGTCATAAAAGAATCCAGATAGATATCTATTCAGTCTACTTAAAATGTGTCATCAATTTCCTGAACATTAACATTCTTTCTACTGCATTTCTATTTTTTTCCCTTATTTTGAAATCTTTTGTAAGTGAGATTGTCAGCCTTTTATGGGCTATAGAGTCCTGAAAGGCCATGTGACATATGGGAGAAGTGCTATGACGGTCCATGCCCCCAAAAGTGTGGCAACCAGCAAATCACTGCTTCTCACCATTCCAGGGTTCAGACCCTCCTTGGTAGCAGCAGATCTACCTTGGTGTCAGATGCCTCTATACACTAGATCAAATCTGAGGTGTTTTTTTAAATGATAAATTAACAGACTGAGTAGCATAGTAGAGAAAGATGCAGGATTCATAGATGCTTCTGACTTCCTAGTACAGGTTTTATGTTACAGCGGTCACTTGAAAAAACTATTAAGAGTGTAGACAGGCTGGAGGAAAATGATCATGGACTTCAGTTCAGATGCTATGTCAGGCGGCATACTATGCATAATATAGTGGTCCTGCTCCACTAAAAAGGACTCATGTAAAAAGAGGGTAGCAAAGAATGACACATTCTTCCTGAGAAGGGTCCAACAGGAGGCAGCAAAACCTGGTTGTTCTTCTTATTGGAGTGAGACAAATGTAAAAAGCAGACAGGTTGCTCCCTCAAGGCAATCTCACCGTCTTCATGCCCTGGGAATCAACAAAGATACAGAAGAGACAGTACCTTTCCCTAAACCAAAATCGTATAACAGATTAAAGGGCTTTAATAAGGAATGTTGAGACTATCAGATCTTACAAACCTCTGTCCCTTGTAAACATTGTAAAAGAGAAAATGTTTCCCAAGAAACATCTCTCTGTTGGTAATAAATGAAACCTTGTTCAGAGGAGGGATGGAGGTTAGGCCAGAATGGAACATAACTGAGGGTACGCTTTACATATAGGTGTACAGGAGGATGTGTACATCTATGTGCCTTGATGGTTCAGGATCCATAGCCAAAGTCAGAAGTCAGAATTCCGTTGACTAGGAAGTGAAAACATTCAGATTCCAAGGTTAGGATTAATCCCTGTGCTGACCAAACCACTGATCTAAATCTCAGGGAGTCCCACAAAAACAGTTGAACTCAGAACTTTCTGTGAATAAAGCCAAATCCTACAGTGCTTGTTCAAAACTAGAGCATGGCAAGCAATCCAGAAAAGTGTCCATGAACATACGTACTTGTCTAACCCTTTATTTGTTGTTTGTATAAGCATAGTTTTGAACATAAAATTATTCTCAGAAAGAGAAAGTATTATGAGAACCTGCATGAATATTTTAGTCTCAGGAGTAATCACACCAGAAATGCTTCTGAAGCCATTTTGAAAGGTCATTTGGGTTTGGGAATCATCAAAACAGGGAGCAGAAACACCATAAGACATAGGCAACCAATCACATGGGCCTGAATAAGCAATTTTGAATAGTGAATTCTCAGCGCAATAATTACAGTGAATAGTTTGTCAGGAAACCAGATGTTGAAATATGTTCCCATAAAACCATTCATTGAATAATTTAGAATAATGAAATAATCCAAATCTATTTGTGGGCAATTTGGAAGAGTTTAAATTGATCAAATAAATTGCCTCTGCAAATAGTTCACCTAGCTCTACGTAGGCAAAACACCCAATTATGTCAATGGGGATTTTGCCTGAGTAAAGACTGCAGGACTGGGCCCATAACAAGCCCATTAGTTTGAAGTATCTTTTGAAATTTTACAGGTTGAAACCAGGATTTATACAATCTTTTCTACAGGTTCCTTGTGCTCTTCTTCTGGTATCTCGGCCAAGTACTGGAATGCAATGAATGTTTCCAATAAAATTTCTTCTTACGTCGTCTGTCCTTAGAGAATACTCAGAGTGCATCATACAATGAGCTTTGAGATAGATCTAGAACCCCCCTCTGGTGAGCCTTTCACCTTTTTCTGAAGCCAATTAAAAGCCATTTATTAATGTTTTCTTTGTGAATTAAGAGCAGTGATAGTCTCTCTGCTTGGATTTGCAACTAATCCTAATGGAGAGCCCAGGAAGGATACTAGGGCATGCTGAGCCAAGGTATCTGCCCAGCAAATATTTTGAAACTTTCCTTCATTCCAGGATTGCCACTGAGCACTCAGCAGGTCCTCGCTCCTCAGAAAAGAGGTGCTAATACCTTCAATCCACCTTTTATTCTGGTTAGCATGCATCTAATTGACAGCTGATCTCTTGGAAAAACAAAGACAACAAGATCAGTTTAATACTGCATTTGGAAAGTAGGAACTCTTAGCACAACAATCAGAGTTTGGTATAAGTAACTGTTAATTCAACTAATCCACAAACCCCTCTAAGAAATATAGTAATATAAGTAGCCATTAAATAATGTTTAATTACTATTGATTCCTGTACAATTCCGTGATACATGCAGATTAAAATCAAAAGGTATCAGAGGGTCTAAGGATTATGATTGCAATGGCTTTGCTGGGGGTCTGGTGACTATATATATATATGTGTGTGTGTGTGTGTGTATATATATATAAAATAAATTACAAATATTATCACATTATGAAAGTATATGGGGTACCCCCAGAATAAGGCATTAATGTAGAGGCAACAAAATTGAGCTCCAGTGAGGCATGAAATGGAGTAACTATTGGGCATCATGGCTGTATCTACACTGAACTATTGTCAAGTTCTCCCATGCTTGCCATTGTTGTACTGGTGCGGATTCTCTGCTACTAGCAATGGTGGGAGTGCTAGTGTAGACAGATGGTCCCTAGAGGACACAGTGGCAAAAATGCCAGCAACCAACTGATACTAGCGCTTCCATGGCTCCAAGCTGTGGTGGAGTTACACTAGTGTTCCAGCAATGTTGGTCCATGTGACAGGATGCTATCAGCAGCATCTTGATCACTGACATTGCTGCAGCTTGGAGAAGGCTGCACACCCAGCTGAGGGCAATTATACACTTTCTGATGGGGGATAGTGAGCACCTGTGTGATAATCACAGGACTAACAGGGTAATCGGGGAGAAAAAAATGGGAGGAAACAAGAAGCAAGGGGCCGTTCAAGAGGAACTTACAAGGGAGCTCAGAGTGTGAGCCAGGACAGAACAGGACAGGGCAGGGCAGTGAAGTGAAGTGAGGGCTGCAGGGAAGTCTGTCTTTGCTATAAGCCTGTGTTGCATGTTATTGTGATGTAAAAAGGAAATAAATGCACACCTCAATGAAAGATAAATGGCCTGATGTGTATTTATGACTGCAAAACTATCTGCCCTAGCTAGGCAGTGAGGTTCACTGGGTCAGGATGGAGACGCCTTTTGACAGGACAATTTGATGAAAAGCTTAGTGGGGGTATGAGATGCTACCAAAACCACTATATACAAATGTGGTAGGCTTGAAAGAAACCATGAAATAATTTAGTTTGACTGACTTTTTAAAATAATCTTATTACAACTTCTAGAGGAATCATTTTTGCAAGGAAAAGAGAGTTGTTCATAAAATAGTAGTGAAGTTTAAATTTGGAACTAAGTTCATCTATTTTGAATGTACCATCTAAAAACACTGAAGCCAGAGGAGTGGAATAGGAGAAAGAGGGAAAAAAGGGGGAAAATTTGATGTGGGAGGGTCAAAGACTACTAGGAGTAAAAAGATGGGAATCATGCAACAAGACCAGAAGTAAACCAGAGAAAGTGAAACAGGCCCAAGTAGGACTGATCAGAAAATCTGGATTTTTGCCATTTGAATCCCCTTTTGAAATTTTCCAGTCAAGTGTTTTTATTTTTATTTTATTTTTGTTTATTTTCTGTTTCATTTCAATTAAAATGTTTCATTTTGACTTATGAAAACTGATTCTTTTTTCATTTTTGAGCTTCAGTTATTGGCTCCCCCACTGCTGGTTTCTCTCACATTTTTACTTTTCCTAATTTTTTACATCGGGAAAAGATGAAAAAAATGTGAAAGTGTGAAAAACCTTATTTTTCACACTTTATTAAAACTGGCTTTTTAAATTCTTTTCCAACTGGAAAAGGGTAAAAAGTTGTTTTTCCCCCTCCCCCTCTTTCCTTTTTTTTTTTTTTTTTTTTGATACCATAGTTTCAGCTGGAAAATTTCTATCAGCTCTAGATCCAAGGCAGTATCAACTAGAGAGTTGTATCTGGAGCCATAGCACAAGTTGAGTCTAAAGATTTCTGGTGCAATGCTGAGCTAGATAGTAAGAGCCTCCGAACTCTTCTGGTTACAAATTGTAATGATAATGGTTAACCTATGATAAGTTGCTACTATGAAAATCAGCACTCAAATAATTATTTTTTTCATTAGAATGAGCATATATATATACAGCTTTAAGTAGAAATGCCTGCAAAGGGACAGATTCTCAGTTGATATCAACATAGCTCCATTAATTATTATTTATTTGTATTTCTGTAGTGCCTAAGAACCCTTGCCATGGACCAAAACTCCATTGTGTCAGGTGCTGCATAAATACAGAATAAGATCATCCCAGAGCTGTGCCAATTTATGTCACCCTAGGTTTTGGCACATAATAATGTACACCAAATGACTAACATTCAGAAGCCATTTCTTTTATATTTGTTGAATTATTCCCATAAAACAGATGCCAGAAGTGACTAATTCATTACTCTCTAGAATCTAGAACCAGCTGGTCAGTAAGAAGCATGAAATCACTTATATTAGCTATGCTGAATTGCGTCTTTCTAAACTTCAATGTGCAGTTTTTCTAAAGACAGATGTTCAATTTTGCATCATTCAGTTTTTCAGTCCCCCAAATAGGATTTGCCGATTTAAATGGTGCAAGACTAGAGAAATCAGCAAGTGGTAATCAAGCATTTAGAGCAAAGCAGTGATGGGCTAATACTGATCTGTGTGCTTGACTATGAAAAAATATAACCATACCATAGAGAAATCCATTTAGCTGACCTGGCAATTGTTTAAAACTATAATTTTTCTTACCTGTGAAAATGTGGAAATGACACTAACCTCAGAAAAAAAACCCCAATAGTCTGCCTTCTCGCCCAGGGAAATCAGATACTCTAACTATCCAAAAGGAACCTTGACATTTCATTTTATTGTTGTGCCAAGGTTATAGTAATTTAGACTTGAAGTATGCTGGTAGCCAGCAAATAAACTTAAGTAATTTAAATTGGATTCAATCATGCATTCAGGTAAGCAGATATGCATTGCTGCAGAGTGTGATAAAACCATAATGCTCGTCTGTCTGTATCAGGATTGAGGCTCCTCTCCAGTGATACATTATGGATATTACAGATGAACATGTAAGTAATGGTGCATAAATGGTCAGTTTTGTGCCCTGAAGATGAAGAAGATGTCCCCATATGGTCAGTGCTTGAGCTAGAGGTGCAATATAGCTTTTCATAGGAGTGCCTTTTCACTGAACATAGCCTGTTGTTCTGGCTAAAACTGAAACAAGGTCTATATTCATGAACCAGGTTTTAATCAAGCAAACAGTATAGGATATGGCAGATCAATTATTAGGATGCCACTGTATAAAATACCTTTATAGTATGAGTTTTTCACCAATATGAAGAGTCACATCACTGTAGAAATAGCTTAGGAACTCTGACTGTGATATATTAGAAAAAGCAGCAAGTTACTAGAGATCTACAGCCCTCACCTTAGCTTATGCTGATTTTATGTTTTTTGGGCCTGATCCTAGGCACAGCAGCTTCAATGAGACACACTGTGCCTTTGACTCCTATTGACTCCATTGCAAGAAGGGGAATGCAGATTCTGGCTCTTTATGCATAATAGGAAAACAGATACATATCTGACTCCTCCATAAGGAAACCCATTGCCACCTGTTAAACCTCTAAATAAAACTGAGAGCACAGATGTTGAAGGGCAGATCTCAAAAATATCCATCCTTATCACAAATAGCATAGTCAAGACCCCGGCTGCTTCCTACTAAAAAGAGTCCTTTGCCTTTAAATGCCTCTTCTGGTCATTTTTACACATCATATGGGAGATTTTTCTATGAAAGAAGGGTGGAAAGTATTAGTATAGTGTTGCAGTTGCAATAGTGGACAAAAAATTTTTGACAGAGGCAGAAAAAATTTAACACTGAATTGGATTCTGCAATAAAAACTGCTCTCTATTACTTGCATTTGGATTGCATTTTCCAATAGCATTTTTGGATCAAACCATGTTCTGCAGTGAAACAATAGCTGAACCTACAGTAATTCAGAAGATATATTTGTAACGCATAGTGTGAAATGACTGGGAAGTGTGTCAGCGGAGCTTCAGAAACCAAAATCTTGCTTCAGAAATTGTAATTTCTATTATTGGATCTGTGTTTTAGACAATGCTGCTTGTATAATATGTGGGGTCACACACTGCAGTCCTTACCCAAGCAAAACTCCCAGTGAGAGTTCAGGCAAGATTTCCCAAACCCAATGGGCTTTTTCCCTAAGTGAAGACTAAGGGCTGTAGGATCTGACTCAAAGATACTCCGGAATGTAACCCAGAGAGAGACGAGAAAGCTGATTATTATTAATTCTTTCATTAAAAAGTTGGACCTTGTAATACATTTGGATACCAACATAAAAGGCTGGAATTTCAAGACACCTTCTGTTCATTTTTACTTTCTTCAGTGAGTGTGCACATTTGAGTTGTGAATGGTATGTCAGTGTATACACACACGCGCACACACATACGCGCACGCGCACACACACACTGTGTTACTGTGTCACACAGTAGTGTTACTACTCAGCATGTAGGGACTCAAATCTGGTGCAAAATAACTAGGGTTGTATCACTGTCAGTCTTGAAAAGTCTGCTGGAACACATGTATGAACTGAGGGCTTGGTCCTGCAAGGTGCTGAGCACTCTGGCCCCAGTTCAGCAAGGCACATAAATATCTGCTTAACCTTTCCATCAATGGTTAGAACACCAGAGATGGGGAAGCAGCCTCCAAGGAGGTTCTATTCCATTTCCATATAAGTGAGCAGAAAATAGGTGGACAGGGTAGGGCGCTGTTAACAGTCCCAATAATGTGCTGGTTAGAAGAACTAGCACAGTGGGGGAAGTAAAGGGCTGGCACAGATTACTTTCCTGCTGAAGCAGATGGGGAACAAGGGACCAAATTGTGACCATCTGAGGCGGATTTGTTCAGCACTCGTGGTAAATCTACAACATAGCTCTTAATTTAGATAGGCAACAAAACAAAGAAGAGCTGACAAAGGTAAAAAAGCTAATGAATGACATAGAGAAGGGCATTTGGGTGCTTGTAGTTAGAGCTGTGTGAATAACAGACTTTACAGTTTGTTGGCAATTTTAAGAAGTTGGAAAAAAATTGTTTTAAGTTGGATTGAAAACAAACATTTTCTAAATTTTTGGCAAATTGAAAAGTTAACCAAAGGAGTCACCTTTGGTCAAATGCAACATTTTACTCTGACAAAATCAAAATGTTTCATTTCAATGTTGACTATTTTTGAGGTGCTTTTTAATTTAAAGAAAATTTTGAAACAAAATATTATTTCAAATCAAAATATCAATACATTTTGTTTAAGAAATGTTGAAATGAAATGTTGAGATTTTTTTATTTTTTAAAAAAACAACAATACAGCAAAGCCAACGTGAATTATCAAAATGTTTCAGTGTCACCTAATCTGCATTTCCCCCAAAAAATGTTTTGGCTGAAAAATTTCACCCAGCTCTACACAGATACTTGACTTCAGTGGGACGTGTGCATAAATTTAGCTCTTTTTAGTTTCAAAGTTTATTTTACCAAATAAAAATCTTTTGAGATAACTGGTACTACTGTAACTACTCTAAGAACCTACTGAGTTTCATAAAGGGCACTGTTTAATTTAAGAATTTGCTATAGAAACATGAGGTTCACAATACATTTGAAAGCAAATGTAACCAATGACTTCAGTACTATGCTGAAGCATAGCACTACCACACATGATGTATTTATATTGATTCAGTGGGAGCTGTGTTTGCATCCAAGAGAAAATTTGAGCCAAATAATATGTAGGTATCTAAAAAATAAATTGGTACACTAATAATAATATGTAAATATAATCTTGTTCTACAGTATTTCCTCCCTTCCCTGTGTCTGTGAGGAATGGCTTCAACTAGATTAGTGATAAGATTATAAATTGTTTCTTCTGGATATATTTATATATAATATACAACTTTTGAAACATGCCTAATATATTGTAGGAAAGGTACAAGTTATATATACTTTATAAGTATTTTATGTATACAAACATATACTGGGCCCATAGTTATAAATTTTAAGTCAGAGTGAATAATTCTCAAGTAATTTATTAATTAGTTTTTTCTGCCTGAAAAGTGTCTGAATACAGCATGATTTTCTTAAATTTGTCATTAAGGATTATTAATTGTATAAACTCAAAAGCACATAAGCAAGCACTTATGTCACACTGAAATCAAAGCTTATATTTTTTGTTGAATTGGTACATGAGGAATATACACAGTAGTGAAGGGGTTTTTTTCCTTTTCTCAGATGCAGTCTAGAATACTTTGATTTAGATACAACCAAATTTCAAACAGTGCTTATGTAGGTATTTATAATATATGGTAAGTTTTGGGAAATTCTAGAGCACCATCTCACTCATTTATTCAAAAGTAATTAGATCTATATGACACTTTTTTGAAATATTTATGCACAGATGAACCTACTATAGATTCTTATTTCCAGCCAAAAATCATTCAGAATTATAGGTGCTCAACTACTATGGTGATTGGCATGATATTAAGATGTGCATAGACCAATAGGAAGAAAGTAGGAATAAATATTAGTTAAATCATGTAAAAATAAAAGCTTAAGCATGTAGAAAATAATATTGAAGTCCAATTTTATGCTACCTTTAACCTAAGAACATTAAAATTAAGTCAGGTTTCAAATATTTTATATATTAAAATGAAATTTTTAATTTTGCCTTTTCATCACTGCTTAAGCTTTTTGTGCCAAGTCACAGGATGGTGTCTGTATGCATTTACAAGCCTGTGAAATGTTCTGGGCTTCAGAAAGGCTTGAAACTAGAAAATCTGTTTGTCTTTTATCCTCTGAATATGATTAGTGACGTTCTCTGTTTTGCAAGACATTATTAAAAGCAGAAGCCTACAACTTCATTGTCTCAGATAATGACTTTGAACATGGGGTCAGTTTTTCTACTTTCGAATTTCTTTGCAAGATTAAAAGAAAGTAAATACAATTGCATTTTTGGGGGGTGGGGGGTTGTGGCTTTATACAGATGTAACAAATCAGGACACACACGTTTTCAATATGTTTCTTCCAATGAAATTTCACCTCATTCATATACTACTGCTGGTAAGCAAATGTTACTGATGGGTAAAACTAGCCATCAGGAGAGAATATTGGGTTCATGAGTATCTCAGGCACCATATGTTAGATTCTTAGATCATGTTAAGAAAAGAACACAGGACTTGGTTGGGAGAAATTACAAGCAACAGCTGCATTCCCTTATTTGCATTCCTGGAAAGCCAGTTTTATGCAAAAGAGTTATTACGTAAAACCAAAAAAAAAAAAAAGGGCAATAGTATTGACTTATTTGGAAATAGCAACAAGTTATTTAATACTGATTTTTTAAAAAATGAATGTTCACAGGAAATGTTAGTATAACAAATAAAGTATATTATACATTTATATGGTTGACATACAATTTACACATAGTGATGACAAATAACAAATCTTCCTTGAACTTGTAAACAGGTAATTATTTGCTCTTTTGTGCTATTTCATTTGGCTGTGATTCCTTCCATTATTG
Organism: Dermatemys mawii; assembly: GCA_007922305.1. Classification (NCBI taxonomy): domain Eukaryota; kingdom Metazoa; phylum Chordata; order Testudines; family Dermatemydidae; genus Dermatemys; species Dermatemys mawii. The sequence goes on from ML677341.1 coordinate 61,698,652, forward strand.
AATTTCTGTAGTGTGTTTTGCACCAGTATCCCCAACTTTTGCAAACTACTGTCCCCTTCTTGTTGCCCAAAAGCTCAAAGGGCGAAACTTTGGCTCCCTTGAAATCAATGGCCAAAAATTGACTTTAATGGGATCAGGATTTCAGTCAATGTCATTGCAGAAAATATGCATTTGAGTAAGCTGTTCAGTTATACTCAGGAAGGTGCTTTTGACAAAGCTACCATCAAATGTTGTAGAGCAGTGATTTTCAAACTTTTTTTCTGGTGACCCAGTTGAAGAAAATTGTTGATGCCTGTGACCCAATGGAGCTCGGGATGAGAGGTTTGGGGTGTTGGAGGGGCTCAGGGTTGGGGCAGAGGTTTGGTGTGCGGGGGTGAGGGCTGCAGGGTGGGAACAGGAATGAGGGGTTCAGGGTACAGGAGGGTCAGGGATCTTAGCTGGGGTTGAAGGTTCTGGGGTAGGGATGAGGATGAGGTGTTTGGGGTGCAGGAAGGGGCTCTGGGTTTCTGGGGCCTCAGGGCTGGGACAGGGGATTGGGGCACGGGGCTAGGGTTCGGGCTTACCCCAAGTGGCTCTCAGTCAGTGGTGCAGTGAGGGTGCTAAGGCAAGCATATTGCCTGTCCTGGCACTGCAATCTGTGCTGTGCCCCAGAAGCGGCCAGCAGCAGGTCCAGCTCCTAGGCAGAGGCACGCAAGCAGCTCTGCACGGTTCTTACCTGCAGGCACTGCCCCCCCACCACTCCCATTGGCTGGGAACCAGCCAATGGGAGTGTGGAGTTAGTTCTTGGGACAGGAGCATCGCACAGAGCCCTGTACCCCCCTCTCCTCGCCTAGGAGCCAGACCTGCTTCTGATTGCTTCTGGGGTGTGGCACAGTGTCAGAACAGGTAGAAACTAGCCTGCCTTAGCCAGGCAGCACTGCCAATGGGACTTTTAACGGCCCAGTCAGCGGTGCTGACCAGAGCCTCCACAATCCAGTGCCTTACATTCCACAGCCTAGTACTGGATCATGACCCACAGTTTGAAAACCACTTATCTAGAGAAATGAGCATTGTGTATGGTAGGAAATGTTACTAAAACATTTCCATTGGTGGTGGCCCTAATGTAGGGAAGACTCTCGAAGCTCCTGCTTGATTTACTGTCATGTCAGCAAACTCTGCTTTTTACCAATTTTAATGAATATAGCAGAAAAAACAGGTCTGGCCACAGAACCGTTGCCTACATTAAGCCCATTACTGGTTCAGCTGACTATACAGAGGTGGACATTTATTGTAGAGTTTTTAAAATTTTAGATGCATTAAGTTTGTCTCAAATGTAGATAAAGCTCATTTCTCTGCAGTCTCACAGTTTGATGGTGTGGAGTGTAATGTAGTTGTAATCTGGCACCTATGTGTGAAACAGACCACTAAGCCTGGTGTTCAAAAGTAACTCTGTGACACAGTGAAGAACCAAGCTGGCATACTACACAGTTTCCATAATGTCTGGTCCTGCTGTCAGGCTTCATGGTGTTTCATTAACAATAAATGATGTGGTAAGCAGGCAACACTGCAAGAAACAGCTTTACTAAACATGCTGAGAGGTCAGTGCTACATACTGAGACAGCGTTACATCTGTTTGGATGTCCGCAGCCAGACCTCAGCTTGCATTCCTGACTCTCTGATCACTCACCCGCCTAGGTCCCTCCTGAAATCTGATTCTTTTAGTCCATTTCTATTTATCACAGGATTTGAAGAGAGAGGATCATGTCCTTCTCCATACATGGCTGGGGAATTATAATGGTGATTTTTTTTTATATTATAGCATTTATAGTAGCATTGTTGACATTTAAATGGTCCTCCTGAGGCAACTTTCAGAGTTAACACTCCTTTATGAAGAGTAGGGACAGATCACAACTCTCTAATAGCTACTGTTTTCATTAATGTTTGGAATGTTTTCTTTTCAGCCATAAGAGTGAGAATTTTAATTCTTTTAAAATAAAAGTTTAAATTCTGCAGATTTTAGTTAAAATCAATTCTCCCCACACTTAGATCTGTCACTGCATTTCTACAAGTAATATTACATAGAAGCTAAAGATAGAACAGATCCATCCAGACTATCTCTCTGTGCAGCATTATTCCCCTACACAACATTAATATTTTGCCTTGATATATATGTTTTCTCTAAACAATTGCAGCCCTCATATTTAACAGGGAGCAAACAATAGAGAGGGCTTGTTTTTACCAAATAATGATACAAACCGAACTGTAAGTCATTAAGCATCGCTGTAGTCAAAGCCTAATTTACAATTAAAGCTTGTGCTTTTGCTCTTGATAATAACAAGCATTGATTTATGAACAATGATTTTATTATCTAGTGAGAAAATATCTAGTAACATATTAGTTCCATTGCTCTGAAGCCAAACTATTTAAATATTAAGGCAAAAAAAACACACAACATGTTCTGCATTCAGTTACAGTACATTCGTGTAAATCTAGACCAACTTAACTCACCTGAGTGGGGTTGCTCAGTTTTACAGCAGCTTAACTGAAAGCACACTCCAGCCCAGTTTCTGTTCACAATCACGTTCAGAGGATTACTGTAGCTGTTCTAATGTTACACACACCTCACTGGTGATGAGGCCACAACCTGACCTTAAATTTGTATGAAAAATTAAGTGGAAGGCAGACGATTGAGTTGTGGTTTCTTTCAGCTTCATATCATTTCCCTTGCACCTGAATGAAAAAAATGCAGCTGCCTGATACTTGAATGGCACTTTCAAGTTTTACACTGAAAAAGCACTAAGCAGGGCTTAGACAGAGGCATTTTTCAGCCTATCCTTCTTCCTGGAAATGCGATGATGTGACGACAGACAGGACTGAGGGAAGAAACAGTCCAAAACCCATCTCCCTCACTCTATTATTACAAGTCACTCCTATACTGAAGAAAAACTTCACATATCCTGCATGCTTCAAAGAAGTAAAATGATGTGACAAAGCCATGAAGTTAAATTAAACAGATCTGCTCTACAAAACCAGTTTGATGTCTGCATATTTTTCTTTAAATTAAAAAGTATTTTAAATCCATTCTTTTATTGTTACAATAAGTCATATTAAGTTAATTTAGTAAATGACACATCCATCTAAATAGCAGACCTTATTGTTTGAGTTTCATTGAACTAGTTAGTTGAATTAATGGTTTGTTAAGTGAGGATGAGGAAAAGTTAGTGGATTACATGACCATGGGCATTTCAATGTCAGGTTTGCATAGTTTTTCAAATACATTGAAACCTCTCCATTGGATTGGATGCCTTGCCTTTAACAACTTTATCATAGTGCCTCTAAATAAGTAGTTCAACTGAATCTTCTATTGATATAAAAGCAATGGTACTTAATGTTTTTAAGGGCTTATTTTATATTAACATTAATTCACATATTACATGACAATTTACAAGTAAGTTATTATTTATAAAGGTCCCAGGAACTAGACAATACACAGCCTTAAAACAAACAAACAGCAACAACAACAACAAAACCCAACACATCTTGGCTTTGAGGTTGTATTTTCCATTCACATTTGTTACCAACATAATGGACATATCAGAAATAATTGCAACAAAATCACACTGCCGTTCCTATATGCTTATAACCTGGACATGATCAGTAATGTGACTTATGGGGTGCCTCAAAAATGTGGGTAGTTTTTATTAATGGAAGAAAAGGTACAAAAATGCCTAATCCTTCATTTCTTGTTCTCTCAAAACTTCCCTTGTCATTAATAGGAGTTAAGGGTATGCAGGGTGCAGGATCAAGCGCCAATCAATTGTTTGGGAGTTAGAGATGATAGTGCTCCTAACATCCTGCACCATTTAATCAGAATTCCAGTAAGTCTGAACTGTGGTAATGCAGTAGTGAACTGCTCTTATTTGCATTATAGTAGCACCCCGGGGCCCAGGTCAGAAAGAAGGTGACTTCTTGTGCCACCAGCAAGCTTTGTGCTTTTGTGAGGACCAGGACTGCTTCTGCTAGAATTATCTTGGGAACTAACTAACCCAAAGGGAGCAAAGAAGAGATGGGACAAGCCCTTTCTCCAGTTACCTTCCCTCTCCACAGGGCAGGAGAGGTGACTGGCCACAGAAGCTAGAGCGTGCTGTGTTGTCCAACAAGGTGATGTAATCAGAACACTCCTCCTAGATAGCTAGGAACTCTCAGCAGCATTTTGATCCCCTATGGAATAGAATCAATGTAGGAATTATTTTAAAATGTGACCTGTAAGGAAAAGAGAGAGTTTTAAGATTATTGTGATTTGTAAAGAAGGTCTGAAAGACTTTTGGGAAGAAAGTAAAAAAAAAAAAAAGAGTCAAAGGTGGAGTTATTCTGCTTCTACATTAGAAATTAAGGACTTTTCTACCCTGGAAGATTTGGGTGTCTAATGAGATGATAAGTTGAAAAGTTAAGATACAGAAAGCTGAGCATTGAGAAGGGAATGAATTTTTAGTTAGAATGCCCAGCATTCCACAACCTTATCTTTGGACCAGCATCCGCTTCAAATTTCCCACCATTACACAATGACAGGGGTAGCCATAGTGGGAGTTCTAATATATTCAGGTCACCATGGCTACTGGCACTTACTCTGATGGACACGGTGTGTAGGCCTGCTCTGAGAAAGGCAAGCTGAGGCAGTGGTCAGAATGCTAGCAGCTCCTGCCATTGCTGCCACTGATGGATCTGCACTGGTGATAGTGATGCCTGGGAAATTTGGAGAAAATGCTATCCTAGACACAGTCCTAGGGCCTGATTATTAGTGGTTTTGCACTATTTCTAACTTCATTATCTTTAGTGGAGTCACTCCTAGTTTATAACAAGTGAAAAGATCATTAGGATTGTTGGGTTTTTTTAATAGCTATTTTACTCCCATTTCTATTGAGCACTTCAGAGAGAATTCTTTGTGAAAATTTCAACACTCCTGTCCTTTTAATTATGGTACAAGTGTTCAGACACAAAAAAAGTCTGATCCTGTTGTCCCACATTTCACAAGAAAATTCTCTAGCAAAACAAGGGAAGAGCCATGAGATATTTCTAAGGTGTAAAACAATAGTTGAAAAAACTCAAGTCTTCTTAATTCATCATATAGAGGCAACAAGTGCACATCTCCAACTTTTAGAAGCTCCTTTGGAAGTCATCTTCAAATCATTAGCAACATTAATGCTAATATTAATTAGGAGCTAATTATTTAGAAGATCCTCCTGTCTTCAAACATTGCTGTGATTTATTCAACACACAGCACTAAAGCAAGACATTAAAAACCAATGTAACTCTCTGAAATTAAATCCAGTGATCAACAATTATAAGTTTTACTGATTGACTCTAAAGGACCATACATTTCTATGTGTAATTCAACTTGAATGCCATCATGGTAGCATACTCAGAGAGAAGCCATTGGTGTTTTTCTGTTTATATTTGGACATTGGACATTTGGACATTGAGGGCCTCTATCATACTCCAGCAGCCAACGCTGAATTAGACAGGTACACTGACTATTATTATTATTTTTATGTATTATGATATTGCCTTGGAGCACTCAGTCATGGATCATAGTACTTGTCATTGTAAAATTACAGAACAAAACAGATGGTTTCTTCTTCTTCAAAGAGTTTACAATCTAAGAGAAACCAGATGGCTAGACAGGCAGGTGGGTGAGCACAAGGATATAAAGAACGATACTGGTCAGCACAATGGGTCTCAAACCACAAATGGCCAAACGGTTGTCAAGTGGCACTGGCCAGTGGCATGCTGATCAGAGTGCTTAAGCATGCAGGATTCTTTCAGGAAGAGATCCTTTAGGGGGTACAGTATCTGCTTCTTTCAGAACACTGGCTACAGACTGTTAATTAGTGCATAGGAGAGTCATAGTTCTGGCTATACCCCTGTCCTACCCTCTTTGGAATATTTAGCATTGCTGGTGATTCTCACTCTCCAGCCCTTTGTTTTCAAGTGACTCAAGTACTGGAATTCTGACTCCATCCTGCACAAAGTATTGTCCACTTCTGTATGTCCTCTTGCTCCTTTGTGCATCCACTCAGGGGAGACGGACCTTATTACCTATTTCAGCTATTGACAATTGACAATTAAAAATGACTGAAGTGCAAATACTGAAACAGCATAAACTCTTGTTTTAATCAATGTGCATATTCCTATATGGATCGTTTATTGAAAGCTGCAGGACAGAGGAACAGAAAAATGTGGTTTAGATTAAAAACAATATTTGTTGTTTGGTGTTTTTTTATAGTTTTGGTGTGAAAAGGTCTACATAGTCCATAAGTGTTGGAGCGGCGGACAAGTTATGAAAATCCTTCTCATGCAGAAAGAAAGTAAATATTAATCACCACCAGGCAATACATCCTATTTATTCTCTGGAAAAACAATTTTAACATTATGTTTTTGGTTTATACTAGTGTGCATGTTAATGAGAGATTCAAATTATTTTCAGCTGATGCCAGTGAAAGAACATGCTCAGAACGGTTGGGTAATACATGTGTGTAGAATACCATTGCTGTTTTATTAGTCTGTGAAATTACTGCTCAATCTTATGGAATAATAAAAAATATATTGTGGAAAGGGTTTTATGCAATTTCTAGCCATAAACTATAGATATTTTTTATACTCCAGGCAGTAATATTACTTATAAATGTATACCATGCACCATTTCAATTTAAAGTAAAGGAGTAGGCTTGTCAGAGTCAAAACCATATGCTGTGGCTAAAGCCCTGTGAAGTTTGAAAGCATATTGTTAGAATAATTATGCCTACTTAACAGAGTTACTGAGGAGAATGCGGTGCTGGATAGTAGGGTTTACCGTACCATAGTCTAAGGAAAAGCCTCTGTAATATTTCTCAAGCCATTATTTCAAAGACCTTCAATTCTGAGTACAAGATTCATACTCCAACTTAATCTGTAGATTAAACTGAAACAACAGAATCATCATTAATACAATATAATTTTTATTTCCATTCCTGTAGAATGACCAGGTATAACATGTGTTCCTACATTTAAATTATTACCTTTGGAGATAGGAAGAAGCAGAGTAGCTCTGGCAAAACTTCACTCTGAGATTTAGGTGAAATATTGGCCCCATTGAAGTCACTGACAAAATTCCCATTTACTTCAATGGGGTCGGGATTTCAACCTGGAATTTGCTGTATAAAACCATTTCTGGTAATAAGTTTTGAATCAGAATTTAGATATAGAAGAGATCTACTAAGTCATCCAATCCATCTTTTTCCATCACTGTAGTAAATCTATTATCTGAAAGGCAATAGCTAGGTCAACAGAATTTGACCTAGTTGAGCTTCTCACCTGAGTTTCAAAAAGGACTGAGCACAAAAAACCCCTCCTATTGACCTCTACAAAAACAGTTTTGTGATCATCACTTCTGAAAATCAGGCCATTTACTTAGATACCTAAACATGGAATTTGGGCAACTGTCTTTAGATTCTTGGCCTTGTTGTGGATACACTATAGTGATATGCTCTTTGTATCTGGTTACATTAATTCTCTTTGGCATTTATACCCTTCAAATACTTGTGCATTGTTATTCCCACCCATAATTAGTCATTGTTTAGCTAAGATATACCTCTAGAGTTATTTCAATCTTATTTCTGAACCAGGTCAATGAGTTTGGGATCTGATTCTGAGTTCAAAGTCCACATGAGTAAGGAATATTTATTCTCATCAAGGTTTCTTTGCTCAGCTGAAATGGTAATCTTATCCTATTAAAACACTCATGCTAATCTCTTAGGAAATTCAAAAAAAACAACAGTAAACCCCCATCATTAACCCATGCATCCAAAATATATGTTAAAGCATCCAGTTAATCAGTCTATTCACTGAAGCTAAACTACATATAAAAAGAGGAAACACTGAAAGGTTTCTGGTCCCAGTTCAGAGAAGCATCCAAAATGTGAATGTCTACAGATATCGTCACAAAGAGTGGCAATCCTTCATCTCCAGAGAATCCTCTTTCACCAACAAACTTTCTGATTGACCCACCCTAGAGATCTCCTTGCTTTTGTCCTCTTGAGGTGGGCAGGTGGCTTATTATCTCCTCTTGATGGAGGAGATCTGGAATCTATTGAAGGTATGTCTTCTCTCTCCATCCCATAGACTACTAGGACCCACTCATTAAACAAAACAAAACAAAACAAAACCCCAACAAAATCATGAAAATATTTTTACTAACATTTAGTGTCGTAAGACTTAATTAGCTAATAAAACCTAAATTTTAGGCCCGATTTAAAGATTATCTAATAAAAACTAAACCTGAGGCCCAGAGTGTCTCTTCAAATTCACTAATTTGAAAGGTTGATTTAAAAATAATTGCTTCTTTCCCAAAATAGACATTAATGTCATACCTGAATAGTCTGTGTACCCTGCTGAGTTATTTGGAAGCTAGTTAGCGGTGACTGACAAGACTACCCAGTGTGCCAATGTGTCTTCTGTTTTGGCTTATCAGATAACTAGTGAAATTTGACACTGATGGTGTCGGTTTTGTATTTGCAGCGTTGCTGTGTAAACAGCAGAAGCACAGCCCTGCTTTGGATTTTTCACCTCATTTGAATTCTTAATTTGTTCTTTCTTGCTTTCATTGTTTTCTTGCAAGGTTTGTGTTTCCAATTAACTAGCTTTTAGAGAAATGTTCATTTGCCCCTTTAGCCTTTCCAAAATAGACTCTGACTTGGGGTACAGTAGAAAAGGTTTGCCAATATAGTTATACTGACAAACTCCCCTAGCATAGACACAGCTTATATTGGCAAAAAAGTGTTTTTATCACTATAGCTTATAATGGTTCCTGAGCAAAATACCTACACTGGCACTACATTAGTGCTTTCGCTGGTATAAAAATGTCTCAGAAAATCACACCCCTAATTGAAATAGCTATAACAGTACAAGTTGCTAGTGTAAATCTGGCCTCACCCTGGCATTTTCTAAAGTGCATATAGGAATTAGGTGCTTCAGTTCCATTAAATGTTAATGGGAGTTGTACACCTGGCTTTCTTTAGCATTTAACTATTTTATATTTCTATAAACTGCCTTATAGTCACAGGCTCCCATGGCTTCTTCATCCATGGAGCAGTTTAGCAATGATAAGATATAAACAATTTAGCAGATGTTAAAGCAACATGGACCACCTGCTTATGTGGTTTTCATTCTGGTATGCAAGGTGATTGGAAGAGTAGGCTGCATGTTTCCGTTGATCATAATGCTCGGTTACGAGTTTCCTTACATGTGCTGCTGGTCCTCCCTGTGAAGCATTTAGTACTGGTTACTCCCAGAGTCATGATAATGGACTAGTTGGTCTGATCCACTATGGTATTTCCTATAGTCATACATGTAGCAGACACTGCAACAACTTTTTCAGGTAATGAGAGCAGTTAGTAGTAAATAACTAAAAATGGGCACTAGACTTGCCTTTGTGGCATAATCCCGTTTGGTGGCAAGCAGTGTTGAAGGTACAACATGAAGTATTCACAGGAGGTCAATATATCAAAATACTGAGGTATGGTTTGGGCCAAATGAGAGGCTTCGGAGGAACACAAACTGTTTTCTACAAGAGGGAACCTTATGTCTCAGTATCTGATTTTTAATATTTTAATACCTCCACTTAGGGATCTTATACCCTATTACAATTTTTTGTGAACTGTTGGAAACATGCATATTACCTTCCTCAGATCATGTATTAATCTTTTTAATACCTTTATACTTCAATGAGTAGCATGTCCCCTTTAAAAGTAAATGTTACTGTTCTTGCTCTTCCTTCTCTTTCATTTTGATAGCTAAAATACAGAAGGCAATAGTATGAAGCCAAGAACCTTATAAGGAGTTGAGCATAAGAGAAAACTATCTGTTTAAGAAATAAACTGTGTCATAAACTCCCTCATTATTTCCAATTTACAGTATTATTGTCAGTCTTTAGTGTTTGTCATTGAGTTGACCCAAGAAAAGCTTAGCCTTTCGCTGCTCACTATGAAATTATAGTAGGTCTGAAATCTTTATTTACACAAGTAATTATTTTCTAGCAGATTATATATGTGAATAAGGATCATTCATGTAAATGAAGGTCAGGCCTGAGGCAATACTGTGGCACTGTTACCAGTCGTCTTACTTTCTTAGATTTTTAGTTCTCTAAAATTCTCCCAGTCATCATATTAAGTGATTGCTAGGTAAAATGGGATTATATCAGTTTTCATAAATTTAGAAAACATGAAAATTCATACTCTGTACACATCAGCAATAAATTATAATGGAAAGACTGCATTCTTCAAGTGGTATTTATCTACAAGTAGTCAAATATGAAAACTTTTCATTGTTCCAGTCTTTTCATTGTTCCACTGCCTTTTCATTGTTCCACTGTCAATTTTGTGATAATAGCACAACTCTGACAGAAACTAAACAGACCTATGATCACACATAATTAGTCTTATGCTTGTTTGTAAACATTTCTACCTACCTGCTTTCATTTAGCTTTTGACAGACAATTGAGCCTGATATTAAATAGTTAGCCTGGAAAAGGGAGGTTAATAGTGGGTCAGGTAAATCTTCCAGATATAGAGGCATAGAATCCAATGTGTAAAGGTATAAAGGTGCCCAACCCTCATTGATTTCAATATCTGATTTAAAAATCTGACCTAGCCTGGCCATACCATACCTGCTTAAGGATGTATTTGCACCAAATATTGCATCTCTTTACTTGCAAAGCAACTCCGACAGGCAATTTAAGGTAAGGATCAGATCTTCAGTTGGTGTAAATTGGCATAGCTTCACTGACATCTATGGAGCTACCTCAACTTACCTGATTTTAGGTTTTGGGCCTTACTATTCTAAAAATCAAACATGAAGCTGGTTGAACTGTGTTGTCTATAATATGTTCATGCCATTTTCCTTCTATGAGTCAAGAAGACCCTAACACAGAAGCAATTACTTCAGAGTACAGAATTGCAGGGTTTAAAATTGCCAGTATCTTGCTCCTCTGAGGTATTGTGATTGGCACTCTGTTTGTGAGGGCTGATGGACGGATCGATGAAGGTGAAAATTATGCCTTTTTAAATGTCCTTGTCAGGCAAGAAGGTACCGAGTAACATTACATGCATCGCATCCTTGCTGTAACCTAACGTACCAAAGATAATCACATATAACAAATGGTGGCATGGCAAGTGTTGCTACGACTGTATAAGCTCTATGAATAAGTCTATGAAGCTTTTCACTATAAGCATTCACTGACAAAATGATTTGCCATAAACTGAAACTCTGCACTGAATTTACTTGGAAAGAGAAAAGGGACAGCTCATATGGAAGTTTTGGATTCCCCTCTCCTTAACTCTCCCCTAGTGAAAACATACGGAGTATTACACTGAGGGGAGTCAGAATGTAGATTTCTTTCTTTAAGTTTTTTGTGGCCACCCCTCACCAGTGTCTAAGCACCTTCCAGGCACAATCAATAGCAACAGTGAAATCCCTAGTGGATTTAATAGTTTCTGATATGTTTCCCTTTTGGGGTCAAGACTGTTATGGGTAGATTTTTGTTCTAGTTTATTAGTTTGGTAAATTTTATTAAATTTCCTTTGCTCTGGGAATGGATTTGAGTGAGAGGGGAGAATGGGAGGGAGGAGGGCCCAAGTTCGAGTGTCATTTTTATATTGGAGAGGATTTTTCAAAAAAGAAGGTCTGAAGTATTTCCTAAAGATATAAAAGACAGAAACATTTAAATTAACTCCGTACTTTCCTCTGCTCATTTTCAATGTGTCATTCAGCATGACCCTTATGTCTCTCACCCTATTGCTGCTTCCCAGGTGTCCTGCTCATTCCCCTGAGCATGTATAAATTAGTTTCTGTTTTTCCAGATCTTTCTGTTGTTTGCTGCTCCAGGACAGATTGCCAAGTTATGGATGCAGATATTTCACCACTTGTGCAAGCAAAAGAGAAGGGAACTGAAGAATTTTTTTTAATTGCACTTGAAAACAAACAAACAAATCTTTGTTCTCCTTTAGAGTGGTAAATTTCAGATTATCAATTTTCCTGTCATTGCCCTGTAATTTTCCAGAAGTTGGAGAAGCTTTCAAAAGGTAGAGTGGAAAGAAAAAAAAGGTTTTCGAGAAACCAACCAAACACATTCAAAGTACAAATAAACTTTTAAATTTAATTTCATATTGAATTTTCCATTAAAAAAAGAAAAAATATTTGTCTGAAAGTGATATTTTCCTGTGAATTATTTTTGTTTCAGTGAAACTCTTTTTTGTTTTTATATGGAGATATACTGATCTCATAGAGCTGGAAAGACCTTGAAAGGTCATTGAGTCCAGTCCCCTGCCTAAACTAGCAGGACCAAAAACAGTCCCCTCACAGATTTTTTGCCCCAGATCCCTAAATAGCCCCCTCAAGGATTGACCTCACAACCCTGAATTTAGCAGCCTAGTGTTCAAACCACTGAGCTATCCCTCCCCACAAACTCTGTTTTCAAGCATGAAAATTTTCAGCCCAATAATTTCTTATAGATTGCTACTATAGTTAGTCAAATAGACTGACATTCTAATTCAGACAATAGAAGTACTCCATGTAGTAACCACCTGAGTATCTGGCTAGTAATGAACAAATTTCAGTTCCCTTCCTATCCCATCCATGCTTCTACCTCAGCCTCTCTTATCTCTGGATAGTAACTCCATCTTTTTCCTTAAGATAGTGTTCTCTTCCTAACTTCTGCTGTCATACCATCCCTAAATAATCCTTCCTATGAATTAGGAGGCTTCCTACCCAAGACAGAAGGTAAGAGCAACCAGTTTCTTCTTGAAAGTTACAGAAGCTAAGGGGAAAGGCCACCAAACTCCATTAGACAAGGATTCCAGGTAGGAGTCAGTAAAGTCAATGAAACTATGCTGGTTTATGCCTGCTGAGGATGTGGACCTGTATTCTTAAACTTTGTAAGACAATGTTGAGATTCTAATTGCACAAAAGTCAGAAAATTCATAATTAAGGAGTCATGATGCTAAAACAGCACAGGAGGCAATGGCCTGCTTTGCTTCATCCATACATTATATTATGTCTTTTGCTTAGTTAAATTCTTATTGTGTTCTTCAACCGTGCTTGAATATATAGGCCTAGATGGTTACCAATGAAGATAAAAGACAAAACTTGGCAGAGGAGGATATGATCCCTATACTTTCCTCTGGATCTTCTCTGTGTTTTACATACATCGGGTCTGAGCTCAATATCATTAACAGAAAGACTCCTATTGGTTTTAACAGACTTTGATTGAGACTCATACATTGCAGGATAACCATGGAATTCAGACACAAGCCTATGGAACTCCCTGTGACTTTAAGTCTTGGCTCTTCTTGGCATCCCTGGCAGAATGGATCCAATGGGGCTATCTTTCCATAACATTCTTCATTGACTTCTGTCCTGGACCTTTTCCTTAAGAATCTTCACATCAGAGATAGAATGTGTCAGTTAAAAAAATGTAATACTGACTGTCAGTATTAATGCAGACAGGGATCTTTGGGGATTCAATGAAAGGATGTGTGGATAGTTTCCCAGCCGTGCCCCTTCTCATGCTTTTTCCACAGTATCTAGCTCCAGCCTCACAGAAATATTCCACAGGGTGCAATGTGATCCATAGACTCATTTAAAATTGTGAAGAATTGAGTTTTGTTTATTTATATTCCTCCTGCAAGCCTTAGGCATTAGTCTTCTGAATCTACTATACAGACAGACAGACACACATGATAAGAGTGTTCCTTATGTAGACCTCAGCACTTAACTTTTAACTCTCCCTTCTCTTCTTTCCAATTAAACTTCTTTTCTTTCTCAGGTATCCAAAACCTAAGTCATTTTCTTATTGACTGCCATAACTCTAAGACCACTCTTATGGACCTTGGATTCCAGGGCTCTGAGTTCTATATCCGCTCTAGACTTCCTTTATGACCTCAAGCAAGTCACACAGGCCAAATTGGGCAAGTGGGAGTCTTGAGAGCATATCCTTGCAGAAAGGTAAACCTGGTGTAGAAGGTGAACTATCTGGGGGTCTCCTAGAGGCATTGTACCTGTTTGAGGAGGAGCATGGTATCTCTAGGAGCTCTACATGGAGTAGTGCACCGCCACCTGGCTTCTCATTGTGGGGGCTGTTGCAATGCAACAATTGGGCACTCAACTGTTCTGTTCCCTAATCTATAAAATGGGGATAATACTTAGCTCTCTTGTGATGCTAAATTCAATAACCTTTGGAAAGTTCTGTGAGACCTTTGGATGGAAAATGCTATATAAATACAAAGTGGTATTGTTCTTAGGTTGGACTTAATTTAGTTAACGGATCAAGTCATTTATTGGAACATGAGGGATATAGGATGTACTACAGCCCACCTTTTGCTACCCTTAAATTCTTTTGGATTTAGAGAGGGATATTTTCTGACATTAATTCATCAACAGGTATTTTTTTATGTAGCCAGAAAACCACAGTTGGTGATAACAGGAAATTTGCTTGCAAACCTTTCGCCAAGAAACTCAGCACATTTGTTGCCATGTTGTGTTTTGTTTTACATTCCAAAAGATGTGATTAAAATCATAATTCATTTCATTGTGCTGAGTTGAATTTAGCTTCATGAGAAACAGCTTCAAATAGCTCATCTAGCACCATTTACCAACCTGTACACGCTACCTATTAATCTTTGTAATACATATATGTATATTAAAAGTTACTAAAAGCAAAGAGTCAAACAAAGGTATAAAAAAACAGTCATTTCTGATCACCAGATATAGCTGCTGCTATTTCAAGAGAAAAATTATATAAAAATGTTTTATTTATCACATTCAAAAGTGTTTTCCTAAGAATTATTTCCGCTCTAAGCACCCATATGGAAGCAGAAAACCATTATAAAAAATGAAAATAAGATGGTTTATATCACCTGCATAACTTGTTTTGTTCTGTGCCTTCAGGCTTCAAAACCCGCTTCCCATATTTTTTCCTTTCTTTAAAAATAATGTACATCAGTTTAATTTAACCCAGGTCCTGACAGAAGGATCACATTATAAGTATTTAATACTGTGGTTTCAAATCCAATTTTACAGTGTTCATTGTTTCAGAAGTGGCAGAGTCCAGGTTTTTTTAACGGTCGAGTTGCTTAGAGAACATTGACATTGTTCTAAAGACATATCTTTAGTTAAAAGCTGAAACACTATGAATCTTTCTATGAACAGTGCCACAAAATCTTAACCCCCATGGCTCAATCCAGCAAGATTCTCCCATATTTACTATACCAAATTCATGGTCCATTTTGGCCAATTTCACAGTCATAGCATTTTAAAAATCATTCATTTCACAGTTTCATATATTTAAATTTGAAATTTCACGGTGTTGTAAATGTCAGGGTCCTGACCCAAAAGGGTGTCATGGTGGGCAGGGTTGCAGGCTATAGTAGGGAGGTCATGGTATTGCCACCTTTACTTCTGGCTCTGAAGGCAGTGCTGCCATCCGCAGCAGCACAGAGGTGAGGGTTGCATAATATGGGGGGAGGGGTCATCACTTTTTGAGGGCAGCAGGGCTAGCTCTATGGGTGGGCAACACAGGCAACCACACAGGGTCCCTTGGTCAAGGGGGTGCCATGGCCACCTTCCCCACCCCCTCAAGTCAGCCCAAGGCCTCTTTTACCCCCAAGCGCTGGGCCTGGATCCAAGGAGGGGCAGAGCTTGGGGTGCCCCACCTGCGGGTTCCTACTGTGCGTTAAGTTCCAGCTGCTAGTCCTGACCAGGCTGCTGCTGGCACTGGTGCTGCCTTCAGAGCTGGGCTCCCAGTCCACAGTCACGGAGTTTACTACAGGCAGGAATGGCCCCTGCAGGTAAGGTTGCCAACTTTCTAATCATGCCTACCTGAACACCCTTGCCCTGCTCCCTGTCCTGCCCCTTTCCTGAGGGCTCACCTCCACTCACTCCATCCCCCCTCCCTCCATCATCCATGCTCCCTCACCCTCACTCACTTTCACTGGGCTGGGGCAGGGGGTTGGAGTGCGGGAGGGGATGAGAACTCCTGATGAGGGTGCAGGTTCCAGGGTTGGGCCAGAAATGGGTTCAGGGGAAGCACTGCTGGAGCAGTGGCTTGGGGTGCAGGAGTGGGTGAGGGCTCTGGCTAGGAGTGTGGGCTCCGGGGTATGGCAAGGGATGAGGGGCTTGGGGTGCAGGAGGGGGCTCCAGGCTGGGGCTAAGGGGTTTTGAGTGCAGGAGGAGTCTCATGGCTCGGGCAGGAGCTTGGGTTAAGGCTCTGGGAGGGAGTTTGGATGTGGGAGGGGGCTCAGGGCAGGGGCAGGGGGTTGGGGTGCAGCAGGGGGTGAGGGATATGGGATCCAGCTAGGTGGCGCTTACTCAGGTGGCTCTGGGGAGTGGCTGGCATGTCCAGCTCCTAGGCTTAGGATGTGGCCTTGCCTGTGGCACTGCCCCCGCAGCTCCTATTGGCCGTGGGAGCTGCAGAGTCAGCGCTTAGGGCTGAGACGGAGACCCCCTGGCTACCCTTAAGCGTAGGAGCCAGGCATGCCAGCTACTTCTGGGAGCTGCACAAAGCCAGGACCAATAAGGAGCCTGCCTTAGCTCCTCTGCACTGCTGACCAGAATTTTGGCCTATTAAAATCTTCCAGATTCCTTTTAATAAACACTGAGAGATTGAGGCCAATTCTGGTAGACTCCTGGCCAATCTGGGAGGATAGGCAACTCTACTTGCAGATGAAGAGGAAGTCCCAGCCCTTCCCAACTTGGCCAGGATTATCAGCTGGAGCCCGGCACAGAGTGGGAACCCCCAGATGGGGTGCCCCCAGACCTGCCCCTTCCCAGCTCCAGGCCCACTTTAGGAGTTAAAGGGGCCTAGTTGGGCTGGATGTGTGTGTGGTGGCAGGGGTGACCAGAGTGTTCCACCGACCACGGGGCTCTAGGCAGTTTCCCACCATTAAAACCAGCCTTACCTTGCCAAAGAGCGATGACACTCCCCTTATCATGCCACACTCATTTCTGTGCTACTGCTTGCAGCAGTGCTGCCTTCAGAGCTGGGCTCCCAGCCAGCAGCTATGGAGCTTCCTGCAGCAGTGGCAGGGGAGCACCCGGTGGTGGGTATCACCGGCTCGTCCCCTCTCCAGCCCAGTCAGGACTAGCATCTTGAGACCAGCACATGGTAGGAGTCCCCAGCCAGGTGCCCCTAGCCCTGTCTCTCCCCTACAGTGGCCAGATTTTACAGGAGAGATCAGATTTCACAGTCTGTGGCACATTTTTCATGGTTGCGAATTTGGTAGGGCCATAATTATTCATAATGTACAAGGTTTTAGAGGTATACCCTTGTCCTTTCACAGAGTCCAAGAAAACAAGCTGTATAAAGAGGTGCCCTGTTGAGCTTACCAGAGACTAAATAATTTTCCTTGAACTTTAGAGTGGTGTGCAGCCTCTCAATGTCTTAGGCTATGGTAGTGCTCACAATGTGTCCTCATGATCTTCCATGTGGAGGCAGCGTAGCCATGGATATTTTCAGGGCTTGGATGCAACTGGTATATGGTGGTACAGTGTTTATGCACCAAGCTAATGGGTGAAGAGAAAGAGACTCTGTGGGAAATAGCCCAGGGAAAAGCAGCAGCGAATTGGAAGCAGCAATAAGTGGCTGCTGTTTATAGGGTCTCTGTTTTGGAATCCGGAGTAGCTGGCTGGACCTGGGCTCCTCCACCAGCCACTGGTAAAGTGGCGTAAGCCCTGAGAACAGGGCAAAGTTCCTATAGAAGCCTGAGCAAAGGGATGGATTGAAAAGGGCCCAGAGATGAGGCCAAAGACCCAGGTGAAGGCAGATAGTTCTGTTGGAGTTTTGCTGTCCCTAAAGGGGTTCATCCATTTGATTGTGTGACTGGCCAGAGGGCTGAGCCACTGAAGATCTGCCTAGCAAGGTTGAAAATCCACAGGGATTGGCAGGAGCAGGAAAAGATTCCAGTACCAAACCTAGCATCTGGGAGGCACTGAAGAGTTGAGTATTCTCTTTACATACTCTAAAGCAGGACCCAAGACCAAGAAGCCCAGCATGCGTCACTGCGGGAAAGTCAAGCACAAGAAGGTCAACAGAGCCCATGGGTGTGTTTGGACCCCAGTGAGAGGAATTCACAACCAGTAAGTCCAGACAGTGTGCGAGATCATATTTGGAATACCTGCACAAACTGCTGTGAGTTGTCTTGTGGGTGGCGCTTATTTTCTGGGCAGTGCTTGGAAGAGTTCCACACTGATCTGGTCCCTTGCTATTTTTTTCTCCCATTCTTTACGTGTTTCCCAGTGATCCCAGAATGCCCTGCTGCAGAGGCATGGAAGCAGTGCCCATAGATTGCAGCTGTATGGCATGCTATGGTGCAGATCTTCTGCAGACTTCTATCTCTCCTTGCACAGCAAAACTGTATTTGTTCCACTGTGCTTAGAGCCCTTTGATCCCAGAGAGAGTAGATGGGAGGATTTTCTCTTATTTAATTCATAAGCATGAGGAAAGAGAAGGAAGCAATATAAAAGGCTTTATAAAATAAGAATTGGCCATCAAGGCTTTCAATAGAATGTGGGCATCTGTCTTCTTAGCTGTATGTAGATCCATTTCCCTCTCATGTCTTCATTAGCAATGAGTGACCTTGGAAGATTCACACAGGTTCAAGTCTGGGTATATATCTAAAACTCAGAAGGAATCTCTTTGGTCTGAAAGTTAAGCTGAAAATCTCACAAGGAAATTGTGTGAACTGAAAAAAAAAATAGATCACCGAATACTATGGTTGATGGAGACCAGGATTAACTCTTAGCTGTCAAGGAAAAGATTCCTCCTGATGAAAGGGCTCCCAACTGTGTAATACCTGAGTATCAAGGATTAGGATGAATTTGTGTCTCGTTTTGCAGAGAGTAATACAAGACATACCTCTTAATATAGGCCAGGGGTCAGCAACCTTTCAGAAGTGGTGTGCCAAGTCTTCACTTATTCACTCTTATTTAAGGCTTTGTGTGCCAGTAATATATTTTAACATTTTTAGAAGGTCTCTTTCTATAAGTCTATAATATATAATTACACTATTGGTGTATGTAAAGTAAATAAAGTTTTTAAAATGTTAAAGAAGCTTCATTTAAAATTAAATTAAAATGCAGAGCCCCCCGGACAGTGGTCAGGACCTGGGCAGTGTGAATGCCACTGAAAATCACCTCACTTGTTGCCTTTGGTCCATGTGCCATAGGTTGCCTACCCCTGGTATAGGCTTTCTTCCAGTTTCAGTGTGGCCTGCATGACCTTCTTTCCATGAGAATACCTTACCCTAGTGGAAGTATGCAGCTGATTATAAATCAAATATCCATTTGGTGAATGGAATGGTTCAGAGGATTGGGAATCTGATAGAAATTTTCATTCCAAGGAGCTGTCTTGAATCCCAGCTAGAGTTGGTGGAGAAATAGAGTCCTTATTGTGAACTGGGGTAAATCAGGTTGGTGCCATTGAAGTCAGTAGATCTATGACCATTTGCATGGGCTGAAGACCTAGTCCTAAAAGTCATTATTTCCTACTTTGGTGTGGCCTTGGTCAATTTTTCAATGTTTGTGTCATAAAAAGACTGCCACACTTGGTACCAAACAGCAGCGTTTGGAAATAAGCCAAGGATTTAATGGACATGGAAAGTGAATTACACTCTTCAGTATGGCAATGGCCCCTTCAGGTCAGAGGTCAGACACATTACCTCATTAATGTGGGGAAACCTACACTGACATGCTACTTGTTCTAGGGATGCTGTCAGTAAGGCATCACAGTCATCCACCATTCTCACTTCAAAATATATTAAGTATATCTCATCCACTTATAACAGGCTGATCTATCTCAAAACACTAGGTAATAACAGAAGACATAGGATTAACAGTTATAGTGTATTACATTGTATGCAGCATCTCCGTTATATTGTCTTCCTGTTGGAAGGTATGTGGAACGTTAAAATTCAACCTCCTTTTACAGAGTGTAGCCAAAAATAGCCTGGACACATGATACTGAAGCTGCTCTTGTGCTACCCATTTAAGTTATGTATCAACTCTAAATTTAATCAAGGCCACATTTTATTTATACATTTCATGCATTAAACTCATTTAAACTTTTAGTCAGATTTCATTAGGGGAAATACTACCGCGCACATCATGCAGTAGTAAAGCTAATGTGCTTCAGGAATTTGAAAGGATTTAGAGATCGGAGGGTCTGATTTCAAAATTTCTTTTTCTTTTTCGGCTTAGTGCTTCGAGCAGATCTGTGTGCTGCACACGGTTTGTTTCCTAGGACACTAATACAGTCAGCATGCTCTGTACAAATGTGTAAACACAGACATTCCCTGTAATCAGTGAGTTTGGTGTCTTTAGGCAAGATTATGTTTTTTTTAGGAAATGCAATTTATGTTCAGGATTACATTTCTTCTGAAGACTGATACTGTCTGAGCTTGAGTGAGATGATAAATAGTGTGTCCTAACTCCTTGTCTTCTATCTTAAGCCTTGATCCAATCTTTGGGATGTATGTGTGTGTGATGATCTCCCCTTTTCCCATGTAAACATTTTACTGCCTGCAATGTGCAAAAATAATGCACACATGAGTGGAAACTCAGCAGTAAAATAAAACAATATGAAGACTTTAACGAACTGGCGATATTCAGAGCATTCAAAATTAAAGCTGGTATTATGTCCTTTACTTCTGCTGTAGTGAAAAAAGAGGAAGACAGGTACAACAGTGTTGCCTTCTTTGGGGATTTCATGGCTTCAGTCAAGCTGGATCTGATTGTGTAATGTGCCTACCTACAATGGTGGCAAATTTGGCCAAGGGTGCAATTCCAAAACCAGCTGAGACCAAAACTCAATTGGATACATGCTTTGGATGTGGAAATGATGTTTTGATTCTCTAAATTATTTTATTTGAAATTGGGAAAAAATATGGTGGATTCAAGATGTGAAAAAACCTGGCTTTTCTTGAGTTATTTTGAAAACAAATGGAAGTCTACTGTTCAAGCGGAGAAATATGATTTCACTGCAAATGTCAGGATTTTTTTTTTTTTTGCCTATGGCAAAAATCAATTTTTTCCCCAAGAATGGAATTTTGCCATTTTCACCTGCAGTGATACCATTCATTTTATCAAATGGGCACTGAAGAGCCAGCAGGTGACAAAGCTTTATTGACCCAGGACACATCTGACCATGTGATCTAGAAATGAAAGGCTTCATATCCAGTCTAAGGCCCATGAACCATCTAGTCCTCAAGCATAGTTTTGATTTGGGAAAAGTGTATATAAAGCCTTCTAATATAGGTAGAGTTTTAAGAACGAATGGCCTGCCCTATAGACATGCGGAATACCCACAGTTCTCATTGAAGAATGGATGCTATGTAATTCTGAAATGTATGTCAGTAAGACTTAGCATCTTTCTTCAAAGTGTCTTATAAGAGGTAATAGCTGTATCATACTGTCCACTTCTATAGGTGGTGAGGATGGGAACCCAACAGATTCCGATCAGAGAAAGGGCATGGAAAGAAAGCTTCTATAACACCATCCTACAGACTCTGTGGAAGTCACTGCAAGGGCACTCTCTAAGGTTCCAGATGTGTGGTGTGGACCTGAGAGGAAAAGGAGCTTGGGGAAAACAGCTTCTGACTTTATGCACCACAGAAACTTGCAAGATTTTGAGGGTAAATTATTTCTCACCCTATTAACATTAGCTTCACCTCCATGATGTGGACTTCCACCCTTCCCCGGGGACATAGTTCCAGACACAGAGGGCTTTCCCTGGCAATGTGGATTCTGTAGGAGCCGTGCTGTCAGGGAACCAGAGAGACAGAAGGGGAACCCAGAACCACTGCAGAGGGATGGTGACTCTTTGAATCTTGGAGAATCTACTAGGGCTGAATTCCCCTGGGGGTTATGTAGGCAAACTAACCCCTCCCAACTAGCCCAAGAATTCCCTGGAAACTCGGAATGAAAATGTAGTGAGTTTATTACAATTAAATGAGAACCAGAGGAAGCAAGAGAGGTTTTTATGAGGGGAAAGATAGAGACAAAGCAGTAAAGCGATTTGTGCAAGACACCTCAGTAACTCTGTTGCAGTGTCAGGGCTGACACAGAACTTGTGAGATTCTACTTCCAAGTCCCAAGCACAGTTCGCAGTGCCTTTCAAACTGCTCCAAAAAGTTTTCAGACTTGATTAAAAGACAAATTGTTTCTATCCAGAGACATGTTCAGTCATACACTTCATCATGAAATTCTCAGTGTGGCTAAGCACTAAAATCCATAAATAGCAGATGTGATGGAAGCCAGGACAAAGCCTTAACCAAAGTATAGCTGCATAAACAGCCACAATTACTAATTCTAGTTTATCCTAAGCATAATGCACAAAGTGACCCATTTAGAAAAGATAAATAGGAAATACAGAAGTGCTTGGTACTAGCCTTATAAGCTGGCACAAGGTGATCATGTTGACTCTAGACATATTATATCCTTTTGCTACATAAACAAAGGGCAGCACAGCATTGGGGAAAGAGCTGGGAATTTCTAATGATATGGATTATGTTTAGTGGAAGTGGATGTGAAAATTTCAAACAGATATATGCTAAAGCAATGTGAGAGTAGATGGTTTCTACATACAAATCATTTGATCAACTTGTGTGGGAATTCGCCCTTAGCCAAATTGCCTTCCATTGTAAGTAGGCACAACTCCATTGAGTTGCTTTGGGGCTGGAGAGTTGCCCTACAGAGAATTAGGCCCACTGAGTTTGAGTCTTAAAACTCAAAGCAAAACTTGAGAAAAGCAACTAAGTTTTGCCTGGTTTCAGGTCATAAGTAAATAATATTGATGTTTAGAATGATTTCAAACAAAGCCTTTCTTAGGCCCTTAGGTGAGGGAAATAGCTCATTTGAAATTTGACCCAGATTCTACCTAAAAGATTGCCAGCTTTAGCAAAACCTTTTGGTGAACCTGGGTTGAGTTTTGGGTTCGTAATGAAATGCAAAACCAGGTAAGCTTTTTCTCGTTTCATATTTAATACTAAAGGGTTTACATAGCTGTAATTCACTTTAGATTTCAGAAGCAAGAAATGACAATAAGGAAACTAACATGTTTCTGTCTTTTCCACCACTAGATGTCACCATAAGGCAATGACATTGAATGTGAAAACCTTAGGAAAAGGATTGCTACACCAAGGAATTAGATTCAGTTACAATGGCCGCGGACTACAAGCCTGCCAATCAGGGTCCAATCCAATTCCCACTGACGTCAGCTGAAAAACTCCTATTGACCTCAGTGGGAGTTAGATCGGGCACCAGGTTTCTTGCCAGCAGTGATGCACATTGCTACGGTGAAAGAATAGAAGGGTATGTCTACGCAGCCGCTGGAAGTGTGCCTCCCAACCTGGCTAGATAGACTTACACTGGTTCACTAAAAATAGCAGTGTGGACTTTACAGTGTAAGCAATGGTTCAGGCTAGCTACCCAAGCTCAAATCCAGGGAGTTCAGTGGGTTTGGATGTATAGCCCAATCTGCCACCTGTGCCACAATGTCTACACTGCTAGCTTGAATGGGCTAATATGAGTCTGTCTGCCTGAGCTGTGGGGCTTACACTTGTATTCTTTCTACTCTAAGTGAATTTAGGATATTGTTAATGGAAGGTGAGAAAGGATAGGGTGTTTCATTGAAATGATTGGTTTGGGAGTAGGAAGTGCGACCCAGCCATTCGTAGAACAAATCCTGCTAGCTGATATAGGGAAGGGCATTGTGCCTGGCTTCAGAGAATTAGCTCATTTTCCCCTATCTGCATCCGCTCAGCCCTGCACTACAGCAATCTGCCTCCAGGCTGTCAGTCATGTGTCATGAAGTTAAAAACCTAGAGGAGTCCCAGCTGACTCATACAGAAATCATGGTGTAATTCTATTCACCTGTGACAGTCACAGCTGGATCTGATTCCCTCCTAAATGGGCTGTGGCTGTAGCTGTATTCCTGAGAAAGAAAATATTTGAATGGAAAAGCAGCTGATATGCAGGAATTTACTTTTTCAAATAAAATATTTTGGCACAAATCACACTTGGTAAGAGACTTTTCTGCTGTGCTCAGTCAATCTGACTTTCCTTCTATTCTTCTTGCCTCTATGCATAGCAAGACTTAATGTCCCGATTGACAGCCTAGATAATAAAATGATGGGTGAGCCTTAAAAAGCTTAATGATTGGATTTCCTTTGGTTAAGTATCTGTAATTTGGGTGATTTATCCGAACCTCTTGGGTCTTCAAAATTAGGCTGGAGATCCAGCAAGAATTTGGATTTGTTGTGAGACTTTTTATACATCCTGTTTCTGATCAGGTGGGAATGACCATGAACACAGCTCACCTTCAATGGCTTGGCATGTCCCTGTTGAGTCTCTGCCAGAACTGGGAAGTTCAGAAGTGCATGTTTGTTTTAAAAAGTTAGATGAACATATTAAAATACAATGTTGATGTTTAATTTGGAGGATAGTGGGAAGGTTTGGGTAAGTTTAGCCAGTACATCCAGCCCATATTCTAACTACACAATAGACATCACAGTTCACGATTCATAGAGGAGGTGAATGATCTCTATAGGGTGCAGGTCATGTAAGTAACATGAATTTGACCCCAAAGAGTCTGTTCACATGGGCTGGCCATGAACCAGCCCAGGGTTGCTTTGCCATTTGAATTTACAGAACCCCATTAAGGAGAAATCTATCACCCTCTTGTCTCAGGCTTGAGGATTCCCTTAAACTTACCATCGCAATGTCTACCCAAGGTGGCCTAATATCTGAGGTTTTGAAGGTCCTCTATGGCTAGTCCACAGCTTATCTCAGAGGATGTGGCCAGGTTGGATCAAAGGCCTCAAACTCCACTAGGGTGTTAAGGGGTCTGGAACTATCCTGCCTGTCTCCCCTGTATGTTTCCTATCTACTATGCTAAGGCTTATGTGACACATCTGGTTTAAGAGTACTGTGAGTGGCAGGAGTAAGAGTCCCCCCCCCCATTTCTACTGCTTTGATTGAGGTATCAAAAACTGATAGATTGGAGTACTAGTCACTTGTCTACTTTGGCAGCTGGACCCCTTATGAGGGACTAGTAGAGACCTTGAAATTCCTTGAAGGGATTTTACCCATTCCCCCAAAATAGTCGGGAAGGAGCATCAGACTACTGCCACTTCCCTGAAAGCACTTCTTTATAATTTTGGGGAGTGAGGGCCCTGGGGAGCATCTTGACTTTGTGGGAACCCTGGGTGCTGTACAAACTACATGTGAACAGTTTGCCTGGAGCCCTGAGCACAGCCTGATTCTGGGTGGATTCTGGGTGAGCTGTTCACACAGCCCTAGAAATAAATTCAGCATCAGGAGTGTAATGCAAAAGACTTTTAGCTCAGAAGCCATGCTGCTACTATGAATGTGTACAGGCTCTGACATTCAGATCCAGAGGGCTGATAGATTTAATTATTCATATATGAATATGCAGTGGTCTTAAAAATAGCATAACATCTATGAAAATAACAGTGAATAGGATAACAATGCAGAATGACATTCCCATTCATATTGAACTAAAACCTGGGATTGTGAAATTGCAATTTCCATTAGCTACATCAAGTTTGAAGCTGAAATGTTAGACTCCAACTGTGAGCAGACTGTTGAGGAGAAAAGAGGCAGAGGAGATGGAAGCTGAAAGGAGGGTATCAGGAGTACTGGCATAGGGACACCCATCTACAGAGTTAGATTACCAGTCTCCATTTTTTATGACTGGCTGGTGGTACAATTTTCCCTTCTAGGGATGTATCCTTTGTGCATTAAGTGACATGATTGATGACCAGTGGATATATGCACAGGATGTAAGATAGTTCAAGTTATTTGGGTGTAACACCTATATTCAGTTTTCTTCAGGCTTCAACTAGTTTGCTGGGAGAGAAAACCTCTGTTTTTCTTCTTAAACAAGCCTTTCTTTCTTAAACAAATCTGCCTACTTTAAATGCATGGCTCTCCTGGACTCTTCATATCCAATGCCCAGCCCCAACCTCAACAAACAGTAAGTAACTTACTTTCAAAATGCACAATGGTAAGATTTAACACACCATTCATATAGGGCTGGTCTTCACTAGAGGGGGGAATCGACTGCAGATACGCAACTTCAGCTACGTGATTCACGTAGCTGAAGTTGCGTATCTTCAGCCGACTTACGTGCCGTCCTCATGGCAGTGGCAGTCAGCGGCGCGCTCCCCCGTCAACTCCGGCCTGCATCTCGCATCAAGCAGGAGTTACAGGAGTCGAGGGGGCGCCACGGGCAATCGATTTCTCATGTCTTCACCAGACACGAGAAATTGATCACTAACAGATCGATTGCTACCCGCCGATCCGGCGAGTGGTGAAGACATACCCTTAGTATACTTTGACATCCGTGCAGAAGTGCATAGATAAGAATTGCATAAGATTATTCTGTGGCTTGCCTTGAAAACATTTGCCATGTGATAGTTCAGAAGTGCAGGAACACAGCAACTGAGAGCAATAAAAATGAAATCCTGGCTCCACTGAAGTCAATCAATGTCTCCTGGTGGCAATCCGTTGGCCAGTAAGCTAGTTTTTCCTTACATTTGATGTTGAGTGGGAGTGGTTTTTCATGGCTATGCTCCTGCTCACTAGCAGCAATCTTTTATACTCTGAGGTAAGAACTGGCCCCTTTATCACTTTTCACTGTAGCCTCTACTTTGAATTCCTGTGGTATCTGAAGTTTGGTGTAACTCTTCTTGTTCTTCTCTGCCAAACACACTCTCTATTCACATTCTATTCCTTCCTTAAAACCCACCTCTTCAATGAAACTCTTCTGCTAATCAAGTATCCAAATAATCCCTTACACAAACTATAGTAATGTTAGACTTATTTACTTTACATTAAGCTTTTTGGGGGTAAAGATTACTTATTAAAGTGTCCAGTATCAGAGGGGTAGCCATGTTAGTCTGGATCTGCAAAAGCGACAGAGTCTTGTAGCACCTTATAGACTAACTGATGTTTTGTAGCATAAGCTTTTGTGGGGAAGACCCACCTCGTCAGATGAATGTCGTGGAAATCTCAAGAGGCAGGTATAAATACGCAGGGAAGAATCAGGTTAGAGATAACAAGATAAACTAAATCAGGGAGGATGAGGCCCACTTCATTACAGTAACAGTCCCATGCCCTTATAGCTATCCGTTCTGGAAAAAAACACTGGGAAGTAGAACAGCTTTTCAGAGTGTTCTGTAGATCAGCAAATTTGGAACCTGATGTGGGCTGGAAAATGTGGCAGGAGGGGAAGAGAAACTTAACCATTTCAGACTTTATACATTAAAAACATCGTAAATTAAACTCAAACTATATAGAAGCCAGTGCAAACCATGGAGTGCTGGCACGAGCTGCTCTCTGTTTAGGTTCTGTTTAGAAGGATAGCCACATTCTGCACTAAGTTACACTTCAGAATGGTCTTATGGTATAGCTCCAGGAACATCATGTTTTGGGGCTTAATCCTGAGGTGTCAAAAACAGTCTGCATCTTAAAGAATTTCACCATTTCACCAAGCACAGAGAAAATGGTCAAAACTACCAGTACATGGGTATTCGGCAGTAACCAAGGATCTAACACAATCGGGAGACTGAGATCCTGAATAAATAGCAGACACATTGCAAAGTTCATCAGTCCTGCCAACCTGTAAGAGCTTCTCACAGTATTGCCTCATTTGAGCTTTGGCCAGTTAAACTTATTCTAGTCCCTTGATCAGACAGACATTGAAAAAAAGGTCACATGGTTACATCAGATGGGTTAAAGAAGACAGTGCTGGTATTAGCATAATCCTGGCACCAAAGCCTACACCTCCTCATGCCTCCATATACACACTAAGCAGGAAGGGTTGACAAAGAGGAATCCTTGTGGTGCCTCACATGTAGTGCCTCAGGATGGATGAACAACGATTTAATACTACTGTAGTGGGGCAGCTGCCCCACTCCAGGAAAAAAGGGCTTAAAACAGCCCAAGAAAGGGTTGTGGCTGGAAGCAACCAAGCTCCCAGGCTGACTGGGCAGAGCAGCCACAGCTGTGGCTGAGTCAATTAGAGCCCAGCTGGCCCTTATAAGAGGGCGCAGAGTTTGAGAGAGAGAGTCTCCTCTGGCTGCAGAGGCAGACAGGCCTGGCTGCTGGGAGCTTGAGGAGGTACCTAGAGTGGAGCAGGGCTGGGGCAAGGCAAAAGGAGCTGGGGAAGCTCTGTCCTGGAAACCCCCAGGCTGCAGGGCCTAGGGGATGGCCCAGCAAAGGGGTACTGGGGTTGCAGGGGGCAGCCCATGGCTCTAGAGGCAGCAGGCCAAACCCCCCTTGCCGGTGATGAGTGGCATTTATACTGCAGTCTGCCCCAGTGAATAGGGGTAAGTGGTGACTGGCAGTTGCCTAGACTGAGGCAAAGTGGGGATAGGGGGTGGGGGTTCCCCAGGGAGGGGAAACCCTGAGACTTGGGGGGTACTGCAGGGGTGCAGCACCCCACGTAAGAGGGCACCGGTGTTCGGGAGGGACACAGGGGCCAGTAGCAAGCGGGACTACAGACCGCAGAGGGCGCTCCGGAAGCTGAAGTGAGCTAATTCCCTGGATGACCAGCGGGAGGCGCCGCAGGGTGAGTTGCTGCATGCTTACAACTACCCTCCTGGACCTTCTAGAAAAAGTACAATCACTCAGAGTGACTGAACATGCCCTTGCTAGGTAGGAATCACAGATGTGCCAGCAATACTTCATTAAAAACACAGAATGAAAGCAGTTGACAGAGTTAAAAAATAATCTCCAGGAGATCACAGACCAATGCAACTACCAGGTTTTTGTAGTGTGTATATATAGGCCTCAAACAGACCCAGCCTGAAATCAAGGGAGTTTGAGGACTCCAAATATTGTTAGGGTTGTCTTGCCATGACCATGTCAACAATCATTCCTCAGAAAAGGGAAGTTTGAACATCTCAAACATCAACCTGTTTCAATGTTAGGAAATGGTTTCTCGACCAGAGCTCTAGTAATTGTCTTAAGGAGAGGTTGTATATTCAGTCCTTTCGTAGTGACGTGTCACTAACATCAATCAATAGTGGGCTCAGTGCTTCCCTTCTGGCCTTCAAAAACTAAGGAGGACATGGGTTCAGATCACAGTTTATAGCTGGAATCTGCATAATACCTCTTAAAAATCAATGAGATACATTGGTTGAAACTTAAGGAGAGAAAACTGCATTTGTCCCCTGCAAATCTATTGTACAATCATAGGCAGACAACTGGGTCTACACCCACGGTTTCTTCTCTGCAAAATTCATAACAGCAAAACCAAACCGAACAAAAGCAGCTCTACAGTTGAGTGGAGTCTGCCCTGATTAAGCAAGCCGTCTGCCAGCCAGAATAGCTTTGGTATTAGCAACTTTGTGGGGACACCTATATGAACATCTATATACACACACTTTTGTGAAGAGGCACTATTGGCTATTGTGAAGAGGCACTATTGTTGCTTAAATGGATTTACTGGTCAGTTTTCCCTGTTTCCAGCCAGAGAGTTAATTATAAAGATCACAGAAGTCTGTCACCTCAAGGTTGGAAATAAATAAAAGCACAGACAATAAAAGGTAATCCATTGGGGAAAAAAAACTTGGTTTTGATTCACATCAACCTTGTTTTTCTTCTTTTCTGTGGGCTTGATTCAGCAAGGCACTTGGGCACGTGGTTAGGGGATTTCCTGAATCCAATCTGATGACATAAACACTTTCAACAAACACTCCATGCAGAAGGAAGTAATTTCTCTAACTCCATTCATGCTAGCACTTGGAGAAGCTTAGATTTTTCAACAGGGATTATTTTTGGCCAATGCAGTTTCAATCATTATCAACCTAAGTCTAGTGGGAAATTGACAGTTTTCTATGCTCATGGTGAAAAGTGAGCTCTATGAGCAAGCAACCCTGAGCAGCTTATGTGCTAAAACTTACAAGAGCTTTTACATCTCTGTGATAAGCCTGAAATGCAGGTGTCAGAAAAAAGACCTAAACATTTCCATTCAAAAAGCTTTTGAAACTAGCACAATTTCTTTCCCCTGAGTTACAGTTTGTAGCAGGCATGTTCTAAATGTAGGCCCATATTTTAAAAACTCAAATACCTAAATTTAGGCACCTAAATCTACATTTGGGTACCCAATGTAAAGTGTACTTTTTGAATATGAATATCAAGCTTCTTGGCACCTATTTTAACTTACTGGCCTCACATAATTCAACCTATATTGTTGCTAGTGTGAAAACACCACCACCTAGTGGGCAGCAAGAAACCTAACCCCTATACACACTACAGCCCAGAAATCTCATGGGCTCACCATAGAACTCCCTTTGGAGCAAAAGTCATTTAATACCACTGATTTTGGCATGCCTGCACTTTATTTTTTCCGCTTCGGTTTGATGTCTACAGATTTAAGTGTTTTTAATACTGTTACTAACAATAGATCATATTTTATCAGTTTAAATTAAAACATAATTGGCAAACTGTTTCATCAGGAGTTTAGTCGTGCATTGTCAAAAGTATCTAGTACCTATCAGAGCAGTAATAAACTCTTAGTCAAGTCTTTAAAATACTATTCCTTGATGGAGAAAATAAGCGAATTTGGCAGTCATGAAAATAAAAGGGTAATTAATCTGGCCTGAGCTAGGAACTATTTCCTGAGACTATTTCTATTCAAATCAGCATAAGAAAGATAAGAATCAGGCCCCAAATTTAATGCATTATTTTTCTCTCATGCTGAGCTAGCATTCACCGTATTTCCCTGTGCAATGTGATCTTCTGTACTGCTTGTCACCTGAAAGGCCCTGCCCATCTCCAGTCCAACTCTCATTTCTGCCTCCTGCTATCTGTGCTGCTTCTAAGAGAACTGTCTAAATAATCCTGCTGTATTTTTCCTGCTTACTCTTTTTCGTGCCTTCTTCCCTATTACCTTTGAACAGCCTATACCTTCTCTTCCTTCAAATAGCTCCTTAAAGCACACTCCTCTTGGGACGCCTTTTAACAATAAAACAATACTAGAAACAACACAATGTCATTCAGCTTTGAGACTGCCATTCAACATTAGTGATGCATTCTGCATGGTCTAGTCTGAAGACATATAACTTGTTTAAAAGTGATGGGCAATATTGTGAATGGGAAGCAAAGCAGTGGAAAGGTTCAGAGAGTTTACTCATGGGTAGCTGATACCGTTCAGAATTAACAATATTCCCTATAGCAAACGTATCCTGCTATATACCTTCCTGTGACAGTTTTGCATTTGCATCACTGACTGAGCTAACCTGTGCATGA
The DNA here is from genome assembly GCA_007922305.1 of Dermatemys mawii. Taxonomy (NCBI): domain Eukaryota; kingdom Metazoa; phylum Chordata; order Testudines; family Dermatemydidae; genus Dermatemys; species Dermatemys mawii. The sequence goes on from ML677341.1 coordinate 61,729,990, forward strand.
GAAGAATTTAGAGACTGCATTTCAGGATGGGAAAACTGTAGTTCAAATATGAAGCTAGACTGCCATAGGTGCGGTCCAGTTAAATACTTCTGTAGTTTAAATAATGACAGGCCATGAAATGTGACTGAGATCCTCTCCTGTCAGGACAAATAATTTTGCAAGTCTATCTAGTAGCAGAGGTAGTAGAGCATCATAGAATTTATTAGAGGGAGGTTCTAATGTCAATAAAACCATCAATGCCACCCAGTGCTTAATTTTAGTGAAAGAGGTGCAAGGACTCAAGGCAATAAGGTGCTTGGGCTCAAGCAATTTTTTTATTTTCATAACTCCAGAGGGGTGGGGGTCTGTTAACCGCCAAGCCTAAAGATGCCAGGATCAGCCCCGGCAAGCCCTGCACAAATTAAGCCACATCCTTATTGAACTTTGCATTCCCAATTGCCTTGGCATTCAGAGTTTCCTTCCATCTCTCTCTAAAAGAAATTCTGCCTATGTCAGAGATTCAAATGACACATGTGCTGTTCATACAGCCTCTCTTGTCCATTACAATAGATTCTGTTAATCCAGGTTTAGTGATACAGGTGGGAGTGCAGCATTTAGATAGCATCCTGAATTTCAGTCTCCGAGCAGAGTAAAAAGAACTTCTGCCCCTTGATAAGAAATGGACCTGCTATAGGAGAAATGGAAGTTAAAAGTAGCACCTTTTTATAGGAAAGGCGATTATAGCTTTATTCAAAGCTAAATATCTTAGATTCTTATGTAAATGTCTTTTGTACTAACAGGAACAAAAGATGTGAAAATTCACCAAAAAGCATAAGCTGAATATAGCAGAATCTAATTACATAAGTGACAGCAAGACCAACTTTGTGAGTTGCTAAACAACACAAGCAGATAGGATTATTACTAAAGAGGGGTTACGTTCAGAAGGGTGTCTCCATTTTTATGTTTCATTTCCATTTTTTCTCCATATAGAATCTGCTTTGTGTACAGGTCAAAAGGAAACTGTAATTGTCAGCACTGCGAACTCAACCTGCTGATGGGAAAAAAAGCTTGATCTCTTTTGGTACATCGCCCTCACCTATTGGCCATACTTAAGATGCTGGGGGTGTTGATGTCGCAGACAGAAGAAAAGGGAGCTTATTCTTCCACAGAGAGACTGCTTGTAAACAGTAGTGAGCAGGTACAATCTAATGACACATTTCTGTAATTGACTTAACAAGGTGCCATTTTTATTGTCCCTTTTTGTGTCTTATGCACAGAGTGCAACTAAGTGATTTAGCAAGCAAAATTATGATTAGGCACAGCTTTTCTGGAGTCTAGCACAAAGCCATTTCCACTGATTTAAACTATTTTCTACTGATGGAGAAGCACCCATAATGGTAGTTGGTGAAATATGATGTTTCGTCACCAAAATCCTAGGAAGATAGCCCTTTTTGAAACTGGCTTTGGACAAATAAATTTACCAACAATTGCCTCTCTGTTTACATGCACCATTAAGACCATATGACACAGTAACTCGGTATTAGGAACTGCACTACTTACTGGCCAGCCAAGGAGCACATAATATTGAACATAGATGGCCCTCTTACTCCCCACCACACTTTGGGCCAAATCGTGCTTGCCTTTTTCACTGAAGTCAACAGGGTGCTTCATTGCAGTAAAGCAATCAGCATTCAGCCCTTTCTTATTACTTTGTTAGTTTCTCAGCAACGTAGTGGCAATTTGGTTTTTTAAAAGGAGACATATTCATTGACGGAGGAGGTTTCCTATCTGATGATGATAATTTTTAAATAAAAGAACTTGGACTAAGTCAATGCCACTGTTTGACAGAATTTGTTACTAGCTAGTTCATGGAGGCATTTCTATACCCTTTCTCTGTCAACAGTAGGCAAAAAAGTCACATTTGATCAGTGAAAGAAATTCTGAGAGCTTTTACCTTGTTTTTGTTGCTAAGGAAACCACTTCCTTGGCATCAGTGCATTCATCAGGTCTGTCTTACTTTCCACCCAGCTTTAACAGAGGCAGCATTGTGGAGTGGCATTGGGGAAAAAAAGAAGAGATAAACAAGGGGGGGAAAGATCAACAAAAGTAACTGAAAGTTAATACAAGGATATCTGCTTGTTAAATTGAATTAACTCTTGTTTCTGTGAGAGCAGACTAGAGAGCTGTGTGCATGGGTGAAGATTTAAGGCTCCAACCAGACTAAGGCTAAGTGCCAAAGAAGAACATCAGAAAGGGCAGCCCCGCCCGCAACACACACCACACACAAAATCCTGGAGGAGGAAGGTAGAACTATGTGATCAGTAGACAAAATCTGAAGACATATGTTGTTGGATTTCCACTCTTCTACTATACTTAAAAAACATTACCACTTTCAGACGAGTCCTTTATTCCACTCCCCCCACACCGCAGAGAATTTGCACAGTGCCATATCAGATGGGGTGTTCCATGAGAATTTGGTAATGATGTGTACTTAGCTCTGTAAATGCACTTTTTTGTTGAGGTTTTAGCAAGGGTAACTCATTTCTTATTCCATGTTTGCACTGTATCAGAAATCTAAATGCTGACACCAAGGAGATAAGTGGTACTGGTAACTGCTGTTGCTGGCTGCCCGTACAATGCTTCAGCTGTTTCCTTTGCCAACTTTATCCCTCACAAATAATTTAGATTTCTCTAAAAATGAAGTGAGCAACAAACAGGATACATTAAACACCACATTTGGCAGAAAGCTGAGTGACAGATGCAAACTAGTCAAACAAGCTATACTACTAAAACCAATGGAAAACATGAACAGCAGCCTGGTTAGATCAAGAGCAGAGAAAAGTGATGGGATACACCTTTTACTTCTAAGTTGCTTGTATGAACAAAAAATCATGATCATCCTATAGTTTCCCAATGGCCTCCGATGTGTTACATGAGTCAGTGGTCTCAGTACCATTCCTAGAGGAAGTGTCAAAATCAGATAGGCTACCCACACATTTGGCACTGCTTGCCATTCCTACTGGAATTCTTAGACAGGTCAAGGACTGAATGAGAATGGAGAAGGAACTGTAAATTCATCTCTGAAGGCAGCAGTGCCAGTGCCAGCTGTTTTGCCGCCCTACATGGCGAAGCAAAAAACCAAACACCTTGTTCAGCTGCCTCTGAATCACTGCTGGTAGTTCAAAGTGATAAAGCATCCATGGCTGCCGAAATGCAATTACAGACAGCATGGCGCCTCCCAGTGTTGGCTGCTGGTGCCCACCCTCGGAGGAGCAGCTACCGAAATGCTGCTGAAGGCGGCTAAAAGCCGCCCCGCAAATCCTACCACCTTAGGTGACTGCCTAGGTCGCCTAGTGCTTGCGCTGGCCCTGGAAGGCAGCCCCTCAAAGTCAAGGTTGAGACATTTTATTGCTGCATGCACTATACCTGGTCTGTGAAGATAGAAAAGTCTGACTTGTGCTTTCACTACAGTACCTTTCAGGCACCATAACAATTTCACATTAAAAACAGAGAAAATATTGCTTTACTTGTGTGTTCTGCCAGCACAGGGAGACTAGAATAGATTCTGAGCTTTGGTTTCTATTAATCCTTAGTAGGAAATACCTTTTACTTAGCTTCCCATATTTTCACACTTCATCAAAGTGTCATTTATCTGGCATGATTCCTGAGCAAATGCACTTCAAGAATGCCTCTTTCTGCCCCGTCAGTACAGAGTAGACAGGCAAACCTCATGCTGGGAGGGCAATCAATTTGCAGAGTCTCTGCTTTGCTGCTTTTATGTCTTTTAATCCATAGTCTGTTGTACTGATGATCTCCAATTCCTACAACTTTGTCCTCTTCATTTTCAAGGTCAAGCACTTGGCAACCTGATTCCTAAAGGTTCTTACTTGATAAAACTATCCTGTCATGACATGTACCCAAATATTTTGGAACAGCTTCGACATTTCATGAAAACATGTTGAAAGTCTTCTTAGTAGGTCTTCAGAACAGAGGTCTGAATAACTTAAGCATCCTTGTTATTAATGCAGAGTGTTATACCTTCTCGTCAAAGACTCTCAAAGCATGCTGAAAATGGAATATATTAAATATTAATAGTTCATAAAATAGGGCTAACAAGTGACTTGCTCAAGATCTTACATAGATCCTTGATTCCTGATTTCTCTACACAGTTATACCACTATACGTGGTACATTCAAAATATTTTAATTATTTTATAGCTATATATGCAAATATTTTTATATATACAAGAGATGCATAAGTCTTTAAGGGATTCATGTATTATACTACCATTATTGTACATCCAAGCAATCACTTTGTTAGCTCACTTTGACATGTGGCTTATCGGCAATAGGCCAATTTCTTGTCTAGTGTAACTCCACTGAATTCAGTGGTTTAGTTTGTCCTCACTAAAGGAGAACACATTGAGCCTCTGGAGACAACCATAATTCTCCTTTCCGGATGTAACCTGAAAGGAGGACAGCAACAGAAACATCACCTACACTCTAGAGCACCAATGACCTTACATACCCAAAAAGGTATAATGTGCGTCCTTTCACAAGAATCTGTCCTGAACTGCTAAATTCTATGGGATCATATTGAAGTTAATCCCACTGAGAAATGTTTAGTAAGGCTGGGTACACAGATAAAATATGGATAAAATATGAACAGACCTTCAAAACCCAAACCCAAAGTGAACTCTTTTTGATAGCTCAGAGTGCCCCTACTTCTTTATTATCTTCAGCATCCATGACCATCTGTACTTTCTCTGCCAAAACTGGTAGCACCAATATATCATGAGAAGTGCTGTTCTTACAATATTTCTTGCTCAACAGTAAATTGAAAAAACTGAAATTGCTTGAAGAATTACTGTTTTTGTGAGACTGAGTCCATTTTTTGGTACCCAAGATTTTCAAATAGGGATTCCAAAGAGAAGGTTAGGATGCTTAGCTGAATGGATCAGAACAGATATTCAAATAACAGATTTGCCTCTCACTCATTTGTAGCCACTGCAGTCTGCCGGCTGAGAATAATGTTTCAGCGTTAGTTCAACTCCAAATTTAACTCACTATTTGTTACAAATGCTGTTAATTTTTAGTCATGGGTCTTATTTTTGACAGGACGTGCTTTTTCTTAGATAAGAAAGGAGACCCATTGATCTATGCAGTGCGGGAGTATCATATTAGCTGATCTAACAAGCACAAGATGGATACAGACTAAGTGATTTCAGCTAGATAGTCTTAGTTTTAAAGAAAGAGAAAATTGAAAGAAACAACCAAGACATCATGAAATAAGCTTGATTGTTATTTAAAGTCTTCATAATGTCAGGATGCAAAGCGTACAAAACACATGCAGTGAGTGAAAGAACTCCTTTCTTTTTGATGGAAATTACACTCTGTGAGTGACTAATGTTTACTGTGTAATTAGGCAGCATGGAGTCCTTATTGACCAGTGGAGAGATGATCAATTTTACCTTCTTTTGGAGAAGCATTAGAGCTTATATAAAATACCACCTGAAATAATACATATTAAGGAAACCTAATCTGATTATTGTTTGAATTTGTAGACTGAATTTGTAGTGCTTTATTCTCTTTGTGATAACCAGTGGGCTCTGATTCAATAGAAAAAAAAACTTGCCTTTTTGTTTTGAGGATTTTTTATTTAAATGCAAACTAAAAGCAAAATATAAAGTTAACTTACTAGAGCCTGAGGTCTGTGTCTTGCAAATGAATTATGTTTTATAGTTCAGGGTATGTTTCCAATAACTAGAACTCTTTTCCATCTCATATTTCATCAAATTAAAAAACATTGTCTAAAACCCAAATATCTGAAAAATGTAAGACATAATTCAGAAAAGAAAAAGCACTCAGTTTCTATGCCCAAACAGAACATCCAAGAAAGATCATACAAGCTGATCTTCTATGAGCTTCTTCAGTCAGACACCCTGATTCTAATCTCACTTAAATATATTTAATTCTCATTGATTTATGTAGCCACTACACCTATGTAACTCAATAAAAGAGAGCCAGTCCAGTGTTCTAGGCAACTGAAAATTTTGGAAGTATGAACATTTACAAATGGAATCATCAGTGACTCCAGGATCAAATCAAAGAATGCCTCCAGCAACATAAGAATGACAAAAATCCCCAGTCCCACACCACTACTACCTATCATCTATTTCCTCACATACAAGGGAGGAAAGATTGAGTCTTGAAGTGAGCCCTGAAGGCGAATGAACAGGCTGTTTTGAACCAAAGAGAAGTTTAATATGCCTTTTCTGCTAAAGAACAATATGTTGTATTTTAGTTAGGCAGGCCCAATGTTTTCCTGAGGAAAGGATGTTCTCCAAGGGATTAACCACATTTAAGGGCTACCCTAAAAAAAAAGAGTAGGAGGGTATAAGATAAAACAAAGAGGGCCTATTTTATCTCACACTTTCCTGATAGTTGCTTTTCCTGCTAAGTCTCCTTTCACTCTCCTGATCTGCATATTATGCCCAGTATGCTTGTCAGCTGAATGGTGCAAGACTTATCCACAGGTTTTAGCCCTTCATTTACAACAGTCTCCTTGCTCATGCATCTGCTATGAAGCAACCAGGGAATAAATTCTGCACCTGTGCAACCCATTGAACCAAATTTACATCTCTATTTTTGTTTTGCATAAGAAGATCTGTATGAAAAGAGAAGGAAGACAGCTTTTTCCTTGCTCCATGAAATCATCCCGTTAGCCAGCTTTTACATACAAATTTACAGAGCTAAACACTGGAGCTTTGACCCACACATATGGTGCTATTACTGGAAGAGGTGGGAAAGTAGGCTATTCTAAATGAAAACTAAAACTAATCTGATAGATTAAGAATGATTTGAATAAGAGATAAACATCTTTATTAGTACCATTCATGGGTTACAATAACTCAGACTATGAATTTAGAAATAAGAGGCATTGAGTGTAAAGAAAATCCAATATCTTCCACATCTCTGCAACACTGACAATTAAGGTGAGTGTTTTTCATCAAGTCTGCTGTTTACTAGCAATCAGCCTACATTCCTGGTGTCTGGTGTAGTTATTAATGCCAGTGCATTGTGCATTCATCACATAACAGACAATGGAGCAATTATCTTCATAATACAATTTTTGTGTGAAAAATTAAAATGTGAGAGGCAGTCACACATTCATCCTTACCTGTCACATGAGAATGGGACTTGACTTATCAAGAAGAAGTAAGAGAATCCCTTCTGTGCTGCAACACAAAAACAATATCCCAGCGTGGTTCTAGTAATCTCTTTCATGGCACCAACCTTCAAGAAGCAGAGAGAGTTTTAAGAGGCATAAATTAAAGATCTCCATGCCCATAGATGGATTTGCTGAAAGGATTTTTTTTGCTTTAGCTCCAGCTTGTATTCTATATTCTAAAGCCCTTCAATAAGCTCTGAAAGTCTGCATTAGATGTAGGCAGTGACAAGTATCTCATTTTGTGGGAGCAGACTTTAACTTAAAAAAAAAAAGATTCAGGGAAGCCTGAGATAAATAAAAGTTTAAAATTTTATTGTTAAAGCTCTTATACTAAAACTTTCTCTATGGTCTTCATGAGGAGAATTATAAAGCATTCCAGAGTCTGTTGTGAAAATATCACCTTCTCCAATGCACTTCCACAGTACTTTTAAACCTAATGTGTGGCTGTTTGTTCTGGTAAATATATGATACTAAAAAATTGTTGCTAAGTGCTGTGTATGAATATTTTAAGAAATTAAGATGCCTAAGTTACAGAGACGGATTAGGAAAATTGCTGTAGTTGTAGAGCAGATCATGGATAGATCCACCTTGATATAGCAGGAAAAAGAATAACTATGAATTTACAAATAACCCATAGGCTGCACAGTGTTCATAAGCTGGTCACACAATTATGAATAATGACTAAATTTGTGAAAATCAGAGTCTATTTGGAAATAGTTTGTGAACAAGAAACAGAACAAAGAAAAGTTGCCCCAGAACTAGTTATAGGGTGAAGCCAGTGAGAGCTTTGCTGTTTTCTGTGGATCCAGAACTTCCACCCCTGGATATCCCACTCCCCCATTCTCAGCTAATTTCTCTGATAAGCAGGGGGAAGAAGGAATTGATCTCTACAGAGGCGACATATAGTACTTGTGATGTTAAAGCAGAATCTTTAGTACATCTTAGAGAGACTTTCCCACTGTAACACATAGAAACAAACTTCATGCCAGGCCATGTTATTCCAAACTACTAATAGAAACTTGCACGTAGTTAGCACAATGAACTTAATTGTTCACCAATCATTACCTAGATCCATAAATGTCCAATTGTCCTACCTAAAAGCCAATGTGAGCATCTATAAGGTGGATATGGCCATCCTGCTAAAGAGCTATATACTTGACAGTTAGATCCACTATCTTGAACAAGGAATGCCCAAGTAATTACAGCAGGGTGATTCAGAAGCATATGAACTTGAAATATTTGTTACATGTTTCTACCTGTTCTTTAGGTCTACCTTAATGGGTGTAGCATGAGCCCACTTGTTTCAATCTGCACATTTTGTATTATGCTTTGCATGAGTTAATAACAATATTTACCTCAGTAAATATTAACTTCAAACAAAGCAAGAAAACACAGCACACTACACTCTTTATACACCTTGCTTACAGGATTACCTTCAATACAATCACTGCATCCAAGTCTCCCACTCTGTGTTTTTTATTGTAAGTGCAAAACTGCTCATCCTCCATACTATCCACCAGCTTTTATATTAGTGTATCTTCTTTAAGAATGGTCTTAAAGTGGTGCACTTTATTTTGGGATTATCAATTCTGATTCATTCTGAGCTGAGGAAGGCCTTACCAAAAAGTGCCACCATGCCGAGATATCAAAGGAGGAAAAAAATCATGGTGTACTTTATGAAAACACTATTCTCATCTAAGAAAATGTTAGGACAGCACTAGCTTCTGATACTTCTAAGGGGAGTCTTCCCTTTAATTTACACATGACAGGTTGTGATTCCTGACTGTGAGAGTCCCAATTAGATATTGCAAACATGTCAAGCATACAGCGAATATGGCCACCAGGGGGAACTCTACTGAACTAAGTATGTGGCTGCCAGTTGGCAAAAATGTCTAATCAAGAAGTGGAGATTAGCACCACCATGTTACCACAGAAAGGGGAAGAAAATCCAAGTGAAGCTGGCTTCAAAATGGTTCAGTGCAGCAACTAGTGATTTGATTATGAGAAGCTTCATTACAGATCACCTGACTGCCTGTGTGCGGCAAAGATCCCCCTAGTACCAGTTTGTATCTTAGCTGCCATGTGATCTGAAGCCACACAACTGAAACTAGCAACAGGAGTGGAGGGGAGGTTGTTAGACAAACTCAGGAGTCAGAATCTCACTCCCACTCTGGCCACTTTATATCAGGTAAGAGGGTTAAAGCAGTATATAGGGACTGAAAAAACCTTTGATCTTTCTGGGAAATAATTTGCCTCCAGTACAGAAGTGGGGAAGACAGCTGCAGGCTATTCTCCAAGGACCTCCTCACAAGTCCCAGCATAAGGGACATGTAAGGTGTGGGGCCACAGCAGGTATACTGCAGAGATTCTGGCTGCCCATAGAAAGCCAGGCACATGCTGCCATAATGTATCCCTGGGGACCCCTCTAAGTTACACTACAAGCCACTCAGCCTCCCCAAAGAGCCCAGAATCAGGAGATGCAAAGATGGTTGAAAGCCACCTCAGGCCCTTCACCTTCCCCTGGTCTCAGAGTTCTTTGCTGTGCCTGTTTGACAACACAAAATCTCATGCCATAGCGGTGGACATATATGGACAGGAACTGGTATGGTATAAAAACCGAATCAACATGAGTGTTCTGAAACTGGACTAAATGTAACTTCAAGGAATACTTTATCTGTGTATAACCAAAAAAAAAAAAAACAACGCACAGAGATACCATAAAGAGACTATAAGCCTGTCTGAAACAGAAAAATATGTTTGACAACCCCCTTCTTTGTTTGTTTTTAATATTGTATTGAAGTGGATATGTACCCCAAAAGCAATAATTACGGAGACAGGAAGTTACAGTGTCCTTGCTCCACTGAACTAACGTACAAGTTGGTAAATTCTGCTGGACGGAACACACTGAGGTCACAGCCTCACCACAACTACAGGGAGCCCAAAATAGAAGAAAGAGGATGAAGAAAATAGAAGAAAAGCCGCTTCTGTTGAAAATGTTGTGTGATAACCACATGACTGAGCCATAAAACACACTACATGACAGGAGAACAGGTCTGAGCATAATGAAGTCTTAGAGTGAATGGCCCTTTCACAGCTGGGTGGTCCCTCTGGGATAAGAAGCTAGTAATCTAAACTATACCTTACTATTAAAACGACTCATGCTTAAAACAAGTTGTTGTCTTAGTCATTAATTAAATCATAAGACCACTAAATAAACTAACTGACAGCTTTGTCAAATAGGGATTTAATTATAAAGCTTTAATCTTGGCAATGCCACTTGAAAAGAAACTTTAAACTGTTACCCTAAGTGTATAGACTCAATAAAACTCAGCCTTTCCACTTATTAATAACACTTCTCTTACTTAAGGGGTTTCCTTTTCTTAAGCTGTTTGCATGTTTGACCCATTATCCATTTTGTAGGTACTTAAGAGAAATATGCACTCCCCGGGACCTGATCCAAAGCTCTACTGAAGTCAATCTGAGTTTTTCCATTAACTTCAGTGGGCTTTGGATCTGACTCCAAAATAAAGCTGTCGCAATATCACTTGTTTTCTAATAGGGAGAAATAAAGAATAGTAGCATGAATGCTCTTCAGGGAACAACAATCTCTGTATGCTTCACCACAAAGTCTTCATATCCATCTAAAAAGTATGCATGTTTTGTGGAATGGAGGAAACAGTGAGATAGTAAAATGCCTCCAAGTATTACCCCTTTATCTTTGATTTCTGACTCTTTTCTTTAAATTTGCTCTTCTCTTAGATTTATATTTCAAACCTTATTTTGTATACAGTATTTAGTGGTGGTTAAACTATCTTCCTTCATGTGGAGAGAGACAGAATCTTTAATAGAAGGTGATAGCTTGATCATTTAAATGTTGCTTTAATCTTTTTAATGCCATTCTAATTTATTATTTTCAGCTTCAAACAAACTGAAATTGTTTCAAACAATTATTCGAAAGGCAATTAAACACAAGTCTGACCATGTTTTACTCTAAAGATGTTCCATTGGATGTAAAAAGATTTGACGATGCTGAACTTTTTTATTCAATGCGTTTATTGTCAAGTATAATTAGCCTACAGGCTAGAAATCATTGTAAGACTACATAGGTTTTTATCCAAGTTCTCTGAACGGTTCTAGAGCTGTATCTTATCTGAGCATTTATTGATTTAGTTAACATGACAGCTCTCAAACAGAATGGAGATTCTTCTTCAGCTCAATTAGTGAGGATGTTGTATTTTTAGAGGTCCCTATTCAATCCTTAGATATGGCCTCAGAATGCAAATTCAAACCAGGTATGCTATGGAAATTTTTTTCACACCCCTACTTCATACCTTCTAGAAGAGCTATTCTAGAACTATCATTGCATACTAAGTTCACCTAGCTGTGCCACTTACTTAGTGTTCTTCAATGATAATTCCCCATCAATATAAATTGGGGATGTCCACAACTTCTTTTCTTACAGGACAACCAGAGCATTTTACTTGCTTTAAACCAAAAAATTCCATGATTATGGAAAATGTAATGGCAAATTCTGGCAAATGGTAAAGTCACAGGTAGAGCTGTGTGAATAATTGAGGTTTTGGGCAGTGGCCAAACTGAAAAAAAAATCTGAAAAAGGTTGTTTAAGGTCAAACCAAAGGGAACTTTTTTTTTCTCAATAAAAAAACATTTTGGTCAACCCCAAATGAAATGTGGTTTTTTGGAGTAGATAACCTAATTTAAAAATTAAGTGGGCAAGGTTCAAAATGAAATCAAAATGTTTTGTTTTAAAAGTATAAAAAATGAAACATTTGGGTTCTTTCCCCCAAAATGAAAAAAGAAATTGACTGAAATTATAAGCCAAATTGAACATGAATTTACACAATTTCAGTCAACCCAAAATTATATTTTTCAGTGAATACAATATTTGTCCAAAAAAAAAAATCTCACTCAACTGTAGTTAGAGGTTTCATTGTACAAGAAGAACAGAGCTAACGGGACAAATTTCAGCATTGTCTTAGAAGCTTTTCCATCAGTAAATCGTAGACTTAATCATGGAAAGGACTGTGTAAGATGAGACACTGTGGGTCTTGGCTGCTTGAAAGGAATTGGAGGATTAAAATCAGTACTTTACTGAGTTCTATCTTTGGTGGCTCTGATGCATCTGCTGGAATCACAATCCTCCTGTGTGGAAAGTGGTTTGATGAATATGGAGATGAGTGAATCTTGAGAGCTGAGGAGAACATGACTGACTCGTGTAGCAGTATCTGGTCTGGTCAGGTTTTTAAGTGACCCTGGACTTAAGTCAGGCTCTGGACCAGTGAGTATCAATGATCATCTCCAGACATTCTGGTATAAGAAGACAGCTTTGCAATTCTATCTTTGCATAATTTTAAGCGAGTCTTGAGCTAGGGCAATTTGGGAAACAGGCTCTGCTATTTTTAAACAGAGCTTCACCAGCTCATTGACTTTGTCCTGTAGGAACAGGCAGTTCAAGTCATCGGAGTTGGACTGGTCCTCAGGTGACCTGACAGCAAGTGTGAAAAATAGGGATGGGGGAGGAGGGTATAACAGAAGCCAGTATAAGAAAAAGACCCAAAAATTGGGACTGTCCCTATAAAATTAGGACATCTGGTCATTCTAACCAGGCCAACATTATTCTTGAGAGTTTCCAGTCTTCCACTCATAATAGGCTGAGTCCTCAGAAGAGGCTGGTTGGGATTTTCTCTTCCTAGAATCTTCTCCATTCTTGACAGTTTGGACAGACAGAGGGAAGGGCTATAGGACCTTCTGGAAGTAACGTGAGATGTTGGTCTTCTATGGGAGCCTGGGGAGGATGGACAGGGGAACCTTATCTGGATTAACTAGAAAACAAGCTAATTTTCAGGGCTGTGTGCAAATTGGGGCTGCCTCTCATTGTGAACTCCCAGATGATCCTGAAAAGAGCAGTTGGGCAGCAGGTGATGAGACTTAGAGTGAGATAAGGACTGGACACTGGGACTTTTGTCCTCTCTGGTACATTTGGACAAAAAGAGCCTGCCAATGAAGCAATCAAGGTGCTTTGACACCTTGAATATTTCTTTTTTTCTTCTTACTGATGTAGTACTTGAGTTATGATCATTCATACAGATAATAAGATTATTATCTGAGTTATTATTTCTATTTCTTTCTTTCTTTTTCTTTTTTTGAAACCTCATGTTTCAGGGCTTAAGCCAATAGCTGTTAGAGCTCAGGATGAGATCTACTATGAATAGCAGATCAACCCACATTTGCCTACTGCAGAGTTCTTACATCTTGTTATGAAGCATCTGGGGTTAGTCATTGTCAGAGACATGATACTGGACTAGATGGACCTGTGGTCTAATCCAGTCTGGCAATTTGTATAAACCTAGGATACTGAAGTCTAGTTCATTCTTATGTGGGGGGAAGGAAGAGGGAAGCATGAGAAATTGGTTATTGGTATCTGCAAAGACAGATGCTGCTTCAGAAAATAGGCCATAAAGTCCTGCAGACAAACATACTGGAGGGCTGGAGGAAAAGAAAAGAAACCTGAATGGGAAAGAAGGCTCCCCAATGGAACCTGTCTGCCTTAAAGAGGCAGAAGGCTAGGTTCTAAATGAGGGTAAATATATGTGTGTGCCAGCCAGGGCGGGTAGCCAGTGCCCCAAGGTGAAACAAACGCAAGATGAGTCTCCACTTCCAAGTCATGGAATCAAGATCAGGGCTTCATTGTATTAGGTGTTATTGAGACACAGATGCTTAAGAAATTAACCTTTCCAACCTAAAATTAAATATCTGAAATAAACTTCTTAAATTAAATTTTGGTAAAATGATTTCAGGCTCTTCAAACAACTGTAGACAGTTCCATACATTTGCATATTTGTATGGTATCTGAAATAAAAGTAACATATTAACAAAATTGTGCAGTATCTTTCCCCACACTGACAGACTAGCTTCCACAAACAGGAAAAAACCCACAGACCCTTTGAAACTCTAAAGGATGGAGATCTGAACAGTACTTTGATTTTTTTCCCTCCTTTCTTTGAAGTTTTTGGCAATGACTGGGTGGCCAACTCAGACTGATGCATGATGACCTTGACCTGACTCTGAGGCTCTAGATAGACATCTTTTTTTCTGCAGCCCTTTGGCATAGCTTTATGAAAAGTTATGCTCTTCAGTATTTAATTTATCATCCATAGTTAGATATCTAGGAAACCCCTTGCAGATTCTTTCTACTTGAGATCTACAGATTTCCTTTGCGGTGAGTCACTTCCTAACCAAGTCTGAATTTTGCTCATATTGAAGCTGGCTTTAGCATGTTAAAACAGTTGAATTGCATTGTCTGGAGTATCATAGTTGTAAACATAATCACTTCATATTTGTTGAAATATTTATTAACTGCCTACTGATAATGGAGGCATGATAGAGATTCAATATCTAAATATCTAAATATTCAGCCTTTTTCCTCCTTTTAAATTATTCTAGTTGCAACTTCCTAAATAATTTTACTTCCTTCTTGGTATTTACTCCCTTCTTGGTATTTTACTCCCTTCTTGGTATTTAAACTCTTTAAATACCTGGAATTAATTATGGCCTTGATATGTCTTAGTCATAGCTTTTGTGTATCATATATCCTCAAATCTTTCTTTTTTTCCCTCCAGAACTCTAGTATGCCTTTTTCAAAAAGATTAACAGAATTGTTCACAGTACATTTTCTCCCATAATATTAAAAAAGAAAATGGTAAATATAAATACTAAGGGGGTATAGAAGCAATGGGCAGTACAGGTTATGAATTCCAGTAAATAAACATACTGGTTGACATTTTCAAAGGGGAATTACTTAACTGGAGACAGGTAGCTAAACCCCCTGCACTACCTTGGAAATCTAAACCATTGTTATTATTAAAGCTATATCAGTTATTTCTAAAATCTATTCACCCCTCTTGGTCCAACATTTCTCCAGTAGTTCAGATCTTAACTATATGCTGTAAGTTGGTCCATTATTTTAATGGAACCTTATTTCTTTAGATAGTATTTTTGTGATCATAGTAATGACATATCTTCCTACATGACAATCACAAGAATTTAAAACAGGTATCAATATTTGTTTAATTTCAGCTAATGAGAATATTTTCCTAACAAAAGGAATATAGGGATGAGAAAGGGAACACTCATCACCAGTGCTGCCCCATGGTCTGGTAGGAGTGTGGCAATTTGGGGAACGCCTAGGAGGAAGTCATTCTTACTACCCCTTCACCCTGTGGTGTTTTGTCCTTTCAGGGACTCATCCTAATATAAAGAAACCAATAAAAAGGAAGTCTTCAGGGTAAGCAATAGATTCAGGGCTCTTGTATTTTCAGAGTCCCCCAAGTAAGTTCCCCATAATGGGATAGATTTCTGATTTATATGGGAGCTCAGGCCCACTCTCTCCACCAGGCTCCAGTTCAGGGCCCAATGGTAGGCAGCTAAGTCCTGCAGCTTCAGGTGCTATGCAGCTACCTCCCTAGTTCACTTCCTACCAGATCCCTTTCTTCCCACAGAGCCAAGTAAATAACTCTAACCTCCAGAGAGTTGAAGGTCCCTTCTTTACAGGCTTGGTCAGATGACTATGGAGAGGCCTCTGGCAGCAAGAGCTCCTGTGGTGGTTCTTTCCAGGAGTACAGATCAGTTCACCTCCACCTTCTGCCAGCCAGGGAAGTACTCAGCTCCCATTTTAGAGCTCCTCCATCAGTCTGTGCAGGCTTTGCAGGTGCAATAGGATGGGGTGGCCTGATCCAAGACCATCTCCTTAACCCCTTCCTCTCAAGCATGCTTTTGTACACTCAATCACAGGAAAATAGAGTTCTTGTAGCAGTTCTTGCATTTATTTATTTATTTTAAATATTTACTCAGATGCCTTACAATTTAGGGCAGCGTCAGAAAACTGGAAGTATTCCCCATACCATGGAATCCCTCAGCATTTAAACGCTAACCCTAATTCTTCACGTGTTTCTTTTGAAGAGAAGGAACTTGTGCTTGATTTTACACCACTGGAGTCAATGGAAGTTTTGCCATTCAATAAGAGTAGGGCTGGGATCTAGGGGAAGATTTTGGAAGATATTTAAGTGTCTAAAAATACAGATAGGTACCCAGTAGGATTTCAAAAGTGTCTAGGCACCACATGTAGGGGCTTTTGTAAAGTAAAATTGGTTGGGAATTTCCTGATGAAAACTTTTTGTCAAAATGGAAACTTGTTGGAGAATGCATCTGGTTTGACTAAGTTTTAGTAAGATAAGGTTTCTCAGTGGAATTTCTGGTCCGAGAGAGGGAAAGACTCCAGAGTAGCAAAGGCTGTTTGTTTGACAGAGGGTATAATCCACACCAGGGCCTCAAACCCAGGTTTCCTACTAGCCAACTGCATGTCCTGACCACTAGGCTATTAGTTATTCTGGGGTGAAGACTTACTTTCATCCCCTTGAAAAATGAAAAATATTTCTGAAATGACTACAATTTTCATGGGATGGTGTAATGGGTCTGTGGGGGACTGGAAGTCACTTTGTTTCCCTCTGCCTCCAGCCTGAGGGAGACTTAGTTGTACTTAACTAGGTATCAGCTCCCTGTGCCCATGTCTGTGCTATGCCAGTCCTTATTTGATTTGCAAGTTAATAATATGTATACTCTAATCCCCAAGTTCTTTTGAAGCATTCCCCTCTTGTATCTGGCTCCTTATCCACTGAAAACTCCCAGAATTAAGAAGTCCACTATCCACCAGGGAATAATATACATACCAGCTTGAATTATTTAACTCAGGATCCACCCCTTGCTTAATATAATAGCACTTAGATGCACAGTGGAAACAAGGATAAGCTTTCTGCTAAAGAATTATGATTCAAGTGATAGTGAGTAGGAATAATGGAAACAAAAGGTAACATAAAACAAAATCATAACACACTTTCTAGATACTAAATTCAACTTAATAAGCTAACTTCCTGTCTAATGAAGTTTATCTCACCCAAAGCCTTTTGCGGCATTCTTTACCAAGATAAGCAGAGATCCCATTTTCTTGAATGTAAATGCACTGCCCATTTACTTCCTAGGTGCAGGAGGAGGGGGTCTTTTTTGCATTCTACTTATATCCCCAAAGTTTATTGTCTATGCTCAGAGACAGTATAACTCCCACCGCTTGTTTTTCCTGTGTTCTTTTCCCTGTTGATTTTACATCTCCTTGATAACTTCATATGTAAATGGGCATCCATTATGTTAGCTTACAATGCTTAATTAACATCTGACAGAGAAAAAGGTGAATTAATATATTTTGTCTGACAAAAAACCTGTCTCCACCTCTACTGTGATATAGAATTTAAGAACATATTTTCAGTATGTGTGTGTGTGTGTATATATATATACACACACACACACACACACACACACACACACACACACACACACACACACACACACAGTATTTGTGCATGTATATATGTTACAATGATTTCAATGACCATTATGACACTGGCTTTCATTTAAAACCTCACATGATATTCTTTGGTGAATCAGAATGTATATATCAGAATCAGGATGTTCTTGCAACCTCCTTGCCAGTTGGTATTAAGGGGTTTTCGGGTCACAGATAGGAAAACTGTTTATCACCCAGCTCTAATGTAAAACCCACTAGGCATCTATCTACATCTTTAGCTGCCTGGATATCTTTAAAAGTCTGGCCCATAGTTACTAGCACTATATCCTGCCAATTCTTTGGAGAGATTTCCTGGATATTTCCTTTCACAGCCTCATATCACATTGCCAATATTTCCCCAAAATGCTGTGGACAAAAGTACAAAAACCTTTTAGAACAAGGAAGGTGTTATTATCTTGTAATTTGCCTTATATACACCTCTTTTGGGGATTTATACCATCTCTAGATCACATGATTTTGCAAATAACTATAAGAGGATACCAGAGTCTTGGCTTTATACCTTATAATGCTCTTACCATTGTGTGAAAGCTTTTAGTTCTATTTTGTCAGATACATTTTCCTTATTTTAGCCAGTTCTGCCCTGTTCCCCTTGTATCTTTTATGAAGTCAGATGTAAACATCCAGGCCATTATGAATAATAGACAGCTTGAAAACTCCCCTGAAATTCAGGTGCTTGATTGTGTGCTCTTTAAAAGCAATGAGAAAACTCCCATTGACTTAACCGGTGAAGGATCAGGAACTATATTTCCAGAACTGAATGCAGTATTATAAATTCAGCCTCAGCAGAGCTTTGTTGAGAGAAACTATCACCATTCTGCTCCATGGTTGAATACCTTTTTGTACAGAGTGGCACTGGCTATTTTTTTTCTGCCATACAAGTTTGCAGACTTCTATCTAATTTGCTATTTTGTTTCCCATTCAATTTATTTCTTCTTCCCCCATATTTAATTAACTGACATTTAAAATCTCATTTTGTTACTTTCTGTCCTATTTCTGAGCTCTTTGTGTCTCTCTGTGTTATTTCACTGCCCTTACTAATGCTTCAAACACTTCACAGTTTAGTACAATCTAGGAACCTATTTAGTGTGCTGATTATTCCTTCTTCGAGATAATTAATGAAGATGTTAAATAATTTGGGTTCTAACACAGATTTCTGTGATACCCCATGAGAGACTTCCCTTGCAACTCAATACACTGTTGAGTATTATTAGTCTTTCTTTGTGGCCCTTCTGGAGGTTTTCATTTCATGTGACCGTGTTCATATCCAAGCTGATATGAATTAATTGTCCAGGTAAGAGTTTATGAGCCAATGTATCAAATGTTTTATTAAAATCCAGGATGGAGTAAACTGATTATACCAACATTAATTAATCTATAAAATAGTGATTCAAAACAATGAAGTGATAATTGGTTGGAGAACAGTAACCTTTAGAATGACATTGTTTAATTATGTAAGAACACAAAAGTAAAGTTTTGCTAAGTCTATGTTCTTTTGAAACTCTGTCGCCACTCAGCAGAACCAAATTTAAACATACTGGATCACTTCTTTAATCCTGATAATACTTAGTACCCCAAAATATTCTTAATTTAACTGCATATGAATCTTTAAAGAATTACATGATGTCTTCTTCTGCTCTAGTGCTGTTCATAGTGCTGGCTTCTTATTATGTTTTTTTGGAAGAAAGAGCTATGCAAGAGGAAAGAGAGTCTTAAAGTTAACAGCAGATATAGTCTATATGACTCTCACAATCATATGAATTCAGCAGCTTTTAAAAGAATGTATAGATGAAAAAGCCTTTTATATAGTTTCTTGTACACACTATTTCAAGTGACATGATTCACTAAGTAATCATGTTTTCTACCTGTTGTGACCACAATTAAGACAAATGCTTTTAGTCAGAATAATGTCTTGCTAAGAGTGTCTTGTGCACCAAGAGAATGGTGTAAATTAAAAATGATGTTTGATTACACCACTAGATGGAGCTATCTGTTTGATATTAATCCACTCTGTTGGAAACCCAAATAATTTTTCACTTCGCCTGGCCATTATTTGTTACATTTGAGATATGAGAAAACAGAAAGGAAAAACAAGGGTGGGAGAGAACTAATGTAAAGATTTAAAATCCAACGCAGCAATGTCCACATTGAACTAGAGTGAATAGCTGTAGTGTGCATTTATATAAGTGAGAACTTTTTCCATTGATAATTCATTAGGCCTATTTGGACTTTAAAGCCTGCAGAGACTCTCCTAGCCTACAAATAAAACACAACAAATTAATGTCCTGCTTATTCATTAGCACAGCATGGACAGTTTTTCATTTCCAGAATTCCTCCACAGCTTGCAGATACCTCAGCAAGGAATTTTGTGTGATAGTAAAGTGCTCTCCTCATCTCTGGTGACTTTTTGATATAGCTGATCCTTTGATCTTCACAGCAAGTGTAGTTCTTTACAGCCGCTATCACTTCTGGTAATATATATTATCACTTCCATCAGGCAGGTAACCATAGGTACTTGGTTTTCAAAGGTAAAGTTATAGGGAAACACATCATCTGAAGTTCTCTGCAGCTAGGGCTAATAAATTAACGTTAGCAGTTTGAATTTGTACTGAAAGAGGTTCCCAACAGATGCTAATTCAAAAATAATTAAGTAGTCTTTTTGTGTGTTGAGATTTGAACCCAATCTTCGGGAATATGGAGCCCTTGGAGGGAGTGGATTTTAGGCAGTCTTATAATGTCATGAAGGATTTTCTGAAGGATATTTGGGTTTGTTGCAGGTTTAAGGGTACAAATAGTCTGACTGGTTCAGGAACAATAAGAACCATATGAAGTCAGATTAGCTTTCCCACAAACTGAATCCAAGTCATTTTTCAGATTTGGATCAATTCACAAAAGAATTCCTCAGCCTGCTTTCTGGGACAGATTGTGTCTGAGCCTGCATGGGTGTGAAAGAAGTCTCCCTCTTCCCCCAACTACATGCCTCCGCATGTGTCCAGGCACCACTATAGTTCTTGAGTCCAAGGAGTAGAAAGACTACTCCTGGCTAGCACAGACAGTCATGCTAGCCTTCCTGCTGCAAGCTGGGAAGATGGGGATATTCTCAGCTCTTTCCTCTACATTCTGGCTAGACCAGCATTTCTGGGGAGATTAGGGTGGAACCCCTTCACATGTGACACAATTCATGTCGCTGGGCTGTGCTTTTAACACGCACTCCAGTATTCTGTCTCCCAGCAAGGCCATAGTCTCTACGTTGTCTGTCTGCAACTTTCAAATAAAGCTCTTGTCATTCTACCCCAACTCCTCAATAGGCCCCAACTCCTGGTCTCATGATCACCAATCCTATCCCACAATGGCCTCTCTACCTTTGAAAAGCTGTTAGGCTGACAGGAGGCTTTTTTTTCGGATGGGCACAGAATTAACACTGAATTCCAGTTTCATAAATCTCCAGGATAAACATCCCAGAATGTGTAAGATTTGACAACAGCTGCAGTTGGAACCCAGCACAGAGGTATGTTTCATAGCTACTGGGGTCTGATGTTGGGATTTTTAAATGTGTTGGAAAGAGGTATGAGGAAGAGAATGCTGGAAGAAAGACAACAGCTGGGGCCCATTCAGCTGCAGGGAATAAGAGGACTTGTTTTTTTCAGTCCATCTTAGTCCATCCACACAGTACAACACCAAGCTGAAGAACACTTAGTAATAGGCTAAGGATAGATTTGACCAATTGGCTTCCTTTTTATGGAGCATACATAGAAAACAAGCATTATATCTGAGCCTGGGGAAATGCCTCCTAAGCTGATCATCATACACAGTCTGAAAAGAAGAAACCAAATAATAACAATAAAAAAAATCCATCGCTTGTTTAATGCACAACACCATCTTTATGTGAACTCTTTCTAAGTTCCTGGAACTGTATAGAGGCAGCATGTAGCTCAACATACCGAGATATTATTTTTACTACCATAGTCCAAGAGTGTTCTTACTAGTACTGCAAGTGCTTGAGAAGTTTCATTTCCTGTGTTTCTGTATAAAGAAAAAGATGATAAAAATATTTATGAACAAAACCCTCCACAGCATTCTATGGCTATAGCTCTGAACACTCCAAGGCTTGATAGCTATGGAGTAGACTATATCAGTGGTTAACAAATCACCACTGGTATAGACTACTGGTTCTAACTACACGCATTCGTACACTACTGTGGAACATCAAGATATGCTTCCTTTCAGTCATACACATGTAAGATAACCAGCCTAGCTCTCAGAAAGCCTCAAAAGGACAAGTTGCAAGAAAACATGTTTCTGAGTATAATTCAGGGAGGTAATGGAGGTTTGAAAGACAGGAAAGTGAGATTTAAAGTTTCACAAACAATCTGAATGCTAACCGTGTATTCTCTCTGCCCTGTTCACCATCATGAAAATTACTAAGTATTAAACCACCTTTAAAAGGTTTTCACATAAGTGAAATTAATAACTGTGACGTTGCATTCTATATAATTTTATAAAACATACTGAGTGTGGATATAAAGTAACTGGAGTATGCTTTGTGCAAAAGGTCTCTTGTAAGGTATCATTACAAAGCTTATAATCTACTGAATGTGTTTATCCTATTTGTATGAATGTATCATTCTTGTATCTGAAACTAAAAATATAAAATGTAACTCTGAGGGCCTATTGTAATTATACAAAGTGTAGGCCATTAATGGTGGTCTGGAATCTTGATGGCTCCCATTAACCAGGACAACTGACTACAGATGCCACAGGTATTCCTCCTTCTGTTTTACTTGTAAGTCTTCCTGCATACTTGTGTGCTGGCAAGTGGGTAATGAAGTCTTGCAGTGTGATCATGTCACCTGAACCAGAATCCATCTTTAACCTGGTGCTTTTCAATTTAGAAGGAAGGGGGAACCCAGAGAGGGACAAAGGATTCCTGCCTTATGCAAAAGATGTATAAGGGGGTGGAACAGAACAAAGGAGGCTGCCATCAGGAAAAATCCTCTGGCTACCACCTGAGCTGAAACAAGGACTGTATCAGGGGAAAGGATGGTGCCCAGACTAGGAAGCCATCCAGTCTGTGAAAGAAACATCTCTGAGGGTGAGATTTTATCTGTATTCAATGTTATTACTTATTAGGATTAGAATTGCATTGTTTTGTTTTATTTTACTTGCTAATTCACTTTGTTCTGTCTGTTACTACTTGGAACCACTTTAAGCCTACTTTCTGTACTTAATAAAATCATTTCTTACCTATTAATTCACCCTACATGTTAGTACCAGGGAGGAGGAGCGGGGGGGGGGGGGGGGGGCAACAGCTGTACATATCTCTCTATCATTGTTATAGAGGGAAAACAATCTATGAGTTTGCCCTGTATAAATGTTATGCAGGGTAAAACAGATTTATTCATGGTTTGGACCCCACTGGGAGTTGAGCATCTGAGTGCTAAAGGCAGGAACACTTCCTAACCTGTTTCCAGGCAAGCCCACAGCTGTTGGGGAATGTGATGTAGACCTGGGTCTGGGTTTGGAGCAAGCTAGTGAGTCTGTCTCAAACCAGGCAGGGTTCTGGCATCCTAGGCTGGAAAGGGCAGGAAAAAAGAGGCAGGATTAGCCTTGGCACATCAGTTGGCAGCTTCCAAGGGGGTTTCTGTGATCCCAATCCATCACAATAACATATTGAAATTATAATATAGTCTGTGCACAACTCAGCATATGTAGAATGATTAAATTAATTTCCCATAGTTTAGGCAGAGTGAATGAAGTAAGGTTACATAGAAACATGGTTTCTGGGGAGCTGGGTTTTAGAATTATATGAGATGCACACTATAAGGTTTCCAGATTATAAGGTGGCTGAAGCAGAACAGTTTACAGAGTGATGAATTGCACCAAGGAGGTTGTTTTTACAGGGTATATGGATAATAGGAGAGAACAGTGTGGTTTGCCATCAGCTAGCAGTTTGGTAGTTTGAGGTAGGTGTAAAGTTGTTCTGATTTCTGTATGGGAAATTAAAATGAAGTATGATAGTTGGCATTAAAAGGTAGAAAGGCAGAGTTTGGGTGTTAATATAAGATTAGAGTTAAGGTTGTTTGTGAAATCATTACTGAGTTGTCTGGCTTTCAAATTTTTATAAGTAAAATGATCTAATAATGTGTTAAATTAACTCTGTATTTAAGGCCTTAACTCTAAATTTAAGGCTCCCCAGTCAACTCCCCCTGTGCCTCTCACAGCAGTGGAGTCTGGAATCAATGGGAGAGTGCTCAGGCATCGATTTATCTTGTCTAGACTAGGATAAATTGACCCCCGAGAGCTTGATTGCTACCTGCTGATCCGGCGGGTAGTGTAGACTTACCCTGAGAGAAGTGGCAGTTGTTCAGTGATGGGTGTGAGCACTGAATTTTTCCTAGGCCTTGTCAGCATGAGAAAATCACACCAGCTTAACTTAATTTGGTTCAGACCTTTGTGGGGACATTCTTTTTTCAGTTTAGTTTAAAATGGTTCTGAATTGACTGAAACTAAATCAAAATATACTGGTTTAAATTGAAATGAGAGTATACACACAGCCTTGTGCACTAGTTTACCTAAATCCATTTAAAATCACAGCTTGAGTTAAATTGGTGTAAATTTCTCCTAAAGACAAGGCCCTAATGATATCACTAGCTAGAAGAGCAGGAAGTCCCTAATGAAAGTTCATGGAAATGTTGATGATTCAGCAAGCACCTGTTTTCTTCTGGCAGTCAGTCAGGTATCTGTGAAGATTCTGCCAGCCTGGAATACC
Source organism: Dermatemys mawii (assembly GCA_007922305.1). NCBI lineage: Eukaryota > Metazoa > Chordata > Testudines > Dermatemydidae > Dermatemys > Dermatemys mawii. Next base: position 61,754,400 of record ML677341.1, read on the forward strand.
TAGATAGTAGCATGGTGTATGCTTTGGCATTAATCAATTAAACTACTCACAATAGTGTCTACAAGATAAGATCCCAAATTTGCTGTTCTGCTCAGAAAATGGACTCCTGTAACCTGGCCCACTGTTAGCTTCCATATTTATTTGCTTGGTATTTTTTCAGTCTAATTTGCTGAATATACCAGTTTGATTTTATGAACAAACTACATACTCATCTGGAACTGGAAAGTTAAGTTTCATTCTTTCTAGTCTATATGTATATCAACAAATATTCTGTAGGCCACATTTAGTTATTTTCAGACACTTTGGTAAGAGCTCATATAGTCTCTCAAGTTGTCAGAGTCCACACTCCAGAGACTGCCATCATTTGTACCGCCACAATCCAACTATTTTAATGTAGAGTTTTGCCTTGCTTTTAGACCTTAGTACAAAATTAAATAGGTAATACATCACTAGGAACAGAGTCTACTTCATTCTTTGAGATGTGTTCGCTCTACTGTGTTAACAACAGAAGGAGAACAATGAACACTCACAGTGTCTAAATTTAATATATCTCATTTGGAACACACATGAGAACAAAAGCTGTGGATTGATTTGTTCTCTGTTTGTTTGCGGCTTTTATTTTTTACATAATTAATTTTCAGAGTAGAATTGCACTTAACTCTGTAGTCTGTCCTCAAATAAAAAAATAAAAATCTTGATTAAAGGAGGAAATATTTCTCAGCAGGATCATTCTGTTAAAACTTCAAGCTGGCAAGGATTCAAGAGATTCCCCTCTTTGCTCCAGTGCTCACTAGCAGATTCTTGGAGGGTAGCCCATTATTGGTTACAAGAAGAAAAGAGAGAGAGGTTTTTATTACTGAGCTTAAATAGATACAAATGAAAATAACTTTCAATTTTGCAAATACATCGAACCTTCCAGTGACATAGAAATAGTTTTCTGTGGAATAAAACATTTATGAAACATAACAAGCTTCAAATACTGGAAGTAGGTTAATAGGATTAATGTTTAGTTTTAGGTGATTAACACATACTTGCAGTGCAGACTTCTCTCTGTTGAGTGAGAAAAATGAAATTATGAAGGTTTGTTTCAAACTGAGTTTCTTGTCATGGAAATGACTTTTCATAAACCATGTAAGTAGTAAATGACTATTGAAATATTGAGCAATTCAGCAGAGCTTTCCTTTACATTTCAGGGACCAAATTCACCCTGGTGTAATTCCCATTGACTTCACTACATTAGGTTAACACCAGAGAGTAAATTGGCCCCAGATGTTAGCCCTTAGGTCCCAATCCACAAAGGTACGTAGGTGCCTAAATACCTTTGGGGTATCTTGTATATATCTTTGGGCCTTAGATATATTATAGTGATTGGCACCATATAAAGCCATAAGATACACGAAAGCCTGAAATCTAAAGTATTAGCAAGAGTTTCCTGGTTATTTAACAGGGAAAAATCCAGACAGGCTGTGAGTGGGGCCAGCTCCCAAGGAAAACAGCCAAGTCCTGTTTTAGTTCCATAAACTGGCATGCGTTACATGTTAAGGGATAAAATCTGCTTTCTGTGATACTAGTGCAAATCTGAGATACCACCACTGATTTAATTAAATCACTTAAGAGTTACACACAGGTAACCAAGAGGAGATTTTGGCCCCTTGTGCAAGTAGATGAGAAAATAGGTGTAAGGGTTTTCTGTTAGGAAAGGGTTTCTGTTAGTAAAGGGTTTCTTTGAGGAAAACTGACATGAAAACTTCATAGATAACAGAAGATCAGGCTTTTGGTTGTATATCTTCTCTAACACATATGTATTGACTTTATCAAGAGCCCACATAGGTATGTGAATTCACATATCACTAATGATATTATACCAGTGGATGCTGTTGTAGACTTGGATGAGCACAGAATTTGTATTTGCGGCAATACTTCTTTATTGTTCATCTTATTCCTCAATGCATTTGTCTGTTTCTATACAAACTTAGCTACAGGCCATGCTTTTCTGTTACATGCAGTTAAACAGATTGTCTTCATGTGTTTCTTAAGTTGTAATACAACCTGCTTCACTGGCAACTACAGAGATATGAACTGTCTCTTTCTTTCCTCCACCATTTAATCTTTCATCACAAGTACATACCAGCAATAGTCATATGTGCCATAATAAGATTGTCTGATTAGCTTGGAAGTGGGAACATTATACTGACAGATGGACACTGGTATATTTGGCAACAACTCTATGGAGAAGTGCAAATATTTTTCATTGTAGTCAGGGGAGGATGCCATTGCTAATTCAACATTTGGGTGGATGAACTATCAAAAATATAATTTGTTGGGGGTGTATCTGTTATCCTTTGACTATCCCCAAGAGATAACCAGGAAAAAAAAGAAAACTATTGTGAAGATGACATTCAGTTAAATAAATTGTTAGATCTGAAACTCATGTCATTTACTGAAAAAGGGAGTGATAATGTTTTTCTAAATAGATGGCTTATATCACAAGGCCAATAAAAAACAAATGGCTATAGATACACTACAGTCAGCTTCCATAAAGAGCCATAGCTGTCTTCCATTCTCATGCTCAATTTATGCATGCAGCATATGCAAGAATAACATCTTCCATACTAATACAAAGACTCTTGCTGTAGAAAGTCTCATTTCTGAATTAAATGCATAGTTTAGTGCAATTGTGACTTACAGATTTCCTGAGAATACTAAAGTGATTTTTTATTGATGTAGGTACTAACTGTAATAGAAGTTATAAATGAAATATTTGTATATCTTAAATTCATATTAAGCTCTCTACTAAATAAATATTAAAAGTAAAAATAGAAAAATAGTTATATTATTTTTTGGGGAAACATCTTGTGCAGTAGAGATAGAAAGCTGAGAGAAATCATAGTGAAAGAAAGGAATGAAATAACATTGAGTAGGTCCTTTGGCTGCAATGGTACTATTTTCATTCCATCAAGCTAAACGTGTATCTGTCTTTGCAGGGCTAAAGTTTACTTAGATTACTTAGATTACTCATATTCTTCTCTTGTTTGGTTTGGTTTATTTATACTGGTCTCTAATAGATAACCTTAATTTATTTTTTACACCTATTCTTTAAAAACTATAAGGTTTGTCAAAATCAAATGTGTATGTATTATTAAACAGATGGTAATTAAAACTGGATTTATGAATACTTGTAATAAATCTTATATTTATAGCTTTCATAAATATTTCTGTCAGTCTGACACATGTCAAACTGGAATAAAAAAAACAGTGAAGCGCAGTAAATCTAGGTCAGGACATCTGGTTTATGGGGCACGATAAAAGATTAATGAGAAGAAAATGTGCATTAATGAACAAAACACTTTTCATTTGTAAAGTTGGTTCTGTCAGTGAATTCAGTGCACATCCTGAAATGTGGAAGGACTAGAACAAGACAATGCTGCTTATTTGATATTTGTACAGCTTTTTAAAAATCCTCCTGTGTGGAAGAATTTGAAGCACAGAATAAAGACTTAATTTAGCCCTAGTTTGAAGAGTGCCAGATCTTAGGACTTCTGAGGATTCTATCAGAGGCTTTGGTTCTTTCAGTAGGTCCAGAGAAGCAGAAACAGGCAGAAAGATGACTCTAAGGATAAAATTACAAAGCACTGTTTGAAGAGGTGAGGAGAGAATTAATTGGGGCTGTTTTGAGTACTGTTCTTTCGCACAAACTGAAAGTTACCCAAAACAGTAAGGGAAAAGGATTTGGAGAACAGATTGAAGCAATACATTCCCCAAAATGCAGCATGGGCTGATAAAGACTCTCTAGAAACAAATAGTACAATATGGAGAGGGGATATGGATTGAATTTTAGGAAATTGATGGGATAAGAAAAAAAGGGAATCCTGCTTTATTTAGACCCATAGGCTGATGGAAAAAAAGAAAACAGAGCTGAAAATCAGTCTTCAAAACATTACTGTGGATTATGTCACACAGGAAGTCTTCAACACAGGGTGGAGACAATAGATGAGGAAATGATGGGTATGATCCAGAGGGCTGAGCCCCTCTTGGCAGGATCTGCAATAATGACTATTTTAAAATGAAACGAAATGAGTGTAACTGACACACTATAGGTGTGTGTTTCTCCTAATTTACACTGCTGCAATATCAGGCCCATTTGTTGAACAGTTTTGAGATATATTTATATATAATGATGTGAAGCTGTATGGAAAATTAATCGTAGAGTGAGAGGCTTCTAAATTACTCTTTGCTGGGCAATTAATTATCTATTCATGCTTCCATCCCAAGCTGAGATATAATGATATTATGCCTCCTTATAATCATCTATATATGTTATTTTCTTTGTATCACTATTTCCCTAAAGAAAATAGATTATAGATTGCTCTTGTTGCATTTTAATTGAAAACTGCCAATGTGAGCTGTTAAAACACAGACTTGCCCGTGTTTATGCATCCTCAGACTATTATGGCACTCACTTGTTATTCTGCACTAGGGTAGCAGGTTCATCTGAGGCTGCTGAAAACATGTCATTGTTTGTGAACTTGTTGGTTTAAACAGATGTTTGACAACAAAGGTGCTTATTAGCGGTGACCCTACCTGACAGATATCAAACTTGCTACCTTAGTGCAGAATAACAAGTGAGTACCATGATAGTCTGAGGATGCATAAACAAAGGCAAGTCTGTGTTTTAACAACTCACATTGACAGTTTTCAATTAAAATGCAACAGCAGCAATCTATAATCATTCTTCAAATTTAATTTTAAAAAATTAAAGGAAGGAAACATTGAGCAGTTAAAGGGAGAAATGACACCAAGATTAAAATATTACACACACATAATAAGCTGCTGAACAGAAACATAACTTTATCATAGAAGGGAGAAGGCTAGAGGCTGTATGACAGGAGCCAAACACAAAATAAATGTTATTTAAATTAGTCTGAGTTGATGCAGTGATATGAATTTTGAAAATTGGAATAACGGAGAGACTATTGTTTTTCAAGACATCAAGATGGGAAACTACACTATGACAGCAGAGAGTTGGGTCCTGATTCATAAAATGACTTGTGCTTAAAGTAAATTGAAGTCAGATATGTAGATGAAAATGAAAAATATGACAGAACTCACCTATGCAACTTCCTCTGTGCCATTAGTATGAAGAGTCAATTATCTCGACAGTCTCATTTGGTGTAAAGTAGACTTCAATGAAGCTACCCCGGTATATGCTAGGGTGATCAGATAGCACGTGTGAAAAATCGGGACAGGGAGTGGGGAGTAATAGGAGCCTATGTAAGAAAAAGACCCCAAAATTGGGACTGTCTTTATAAAATCAGGACATCTGGTCACCCTAATGTACGTTAGGGTGGTACATTGGCTGAAGATCTGGTCCTGGATTTTTTTTCATTCACTTCCACAGAATTCAACTGAACATGCATAGTCTTACTCTAAGCATAGGCCCGTGGGTCAAGAGGTATGATAACTTAATACCAATAGAACTTTCCACTTGAAGAATGAGTACAGTCATTTATGAATAAGTTAAATTTTGGAATTTTTTTGATTTATAAAATCCAAGCAAATCAAAACAAAATGTTTGCCCGTTAACTATATGAACATCATAACTACTTTGTCATATCAAAGTCTTAGGTCGAACCCAACAACCCAGCATTGCCATCCGTTGCACTGGGATTGCGTGAATGTAGTCATGTGAGTTTTGAGGGGCCTTGGGACTTTATTTAACATCTCTGGAAATCTACCTAAAATGGTATGACCTTCAACCTGTTAAGTATCTAGAAGAATTTGTGTGTGATCACATATTCAGACTACACATGTTATATTTTTATTGCTTCCATTAGGCAGTGTTTCCCAAACTTTTGAAAGCTGGATTCTGCCCTTCTGCCTCAAAATGGAACCAACTGTGGCCTTCTTCAAATGAGAAGTCATTCAGAGTAGAATAGTTTCTTCCTCGCCTTTCTTGCATGTTTTGATGCACTGTGAAACAGTTAAAGTATTGTAACTGGCATCTAAATTAGCACCCATTGAAATGGGTGTGGCAGTTGACATCTCAGAGCTTTTGCTTCAGGCTTTTAACAAATTTACTCTAATGTCTCTGCCTGGGTTATAGTGGCCTCATATTCTGAAGGATCTCTCTGTGGCCATAACAGGTAGAGATTTACTATTTTAAAAAAGTTGAGATTCTGGAAAGCAATTGAGAGCTCTGTTCTTGCTCTCTTCCCACTGTAGGGGGCTCACACCACATTTTGGGAAATATTCAAAACCACCATCCCCGCAGCAACCAAACAGGTGGTAAGGAATCAGGTGAAGACTCAGCCCTTGTCTACACTACAAATTGATATCAGTATAATTATGTTGTCCCTGAGTGACATAGTTATATTGACCTAAAACCTTGTATAGACAGCACTATGTTGACGGAAGGGCTTCTCCCATAGACATAGCTACCACCTTTCAGGGAGGTAGAGTACCCGTGCCGACAGGAGAAGCTGTCCCATCGACATAGGTAGCATCTTCACTAGGTGTTATAGTGGCACTGGTGCAGCTGTGCAACTGCAGCATTTTAAGTGTAGACAAGTTCTTAGTACAGGTGCTTCAAAGCAAGGAAATACAGTTGGCTACACTATGTGCTTGTTCCATCCCCAGTGGATATGCTGAATGGTTTACTTTCTCCTATGAGAGATTAAATTCACTACAATAACTGTTGCTTTTTGATTAAAGTTGTACATGCACATAAAATGTGAATGTCCTGTATGAATTGGAGACAAAAGAAGATGCCCATTCCCCAGAAGCTGTTAAGCCTACATACAATGTTTTTGGAATAAAAGTAAAAAATGCTCTTTTGTCTCCTTGCTGTAGTGAGACAGTCACATAATGCTGTCTTCAGGGAAATAACAGTACAAAATTAAACCTGAAAGTTCTTCCTCTCACTCCTCCCTCTTTCTGGAAGGCACTGACTGATGAATAACTCAAACTTCCAGTACACAACCAGTTGTAAATGCTTTTTCTTTACTGAAAGCGGGGAGGGGACACAGTCACTAGAAATGCAGTGTTCATTCACTGAGTCACTCAGGGCTCTCAGGTACTAAAAAATGGCATCAGCATAATTATTATTGAATCATACTGGTGGGGGAGGAGGGGCTAATTACCTATGATTAGGATATAAAGGGGGTGGGGAGTCTCTCATTGGCCTGATAGAGCTTTAAGGCAGGAGGAGGTTGTGGTGAAACACCCCAGAAACAACAATTTAAACTGACATGTTTTGATTATTTCTGAACAAAGTTGATTTCCAGGAAGGGGTTTGGACATTAACAGAGGAGGTACATCTACACTGCAGCTGGAAGAGTGCTTCCCCTCTGTACCTCAGAGTAGCACCCTGGAACCCCCATATTCACCATGGTGACATGATTGTGATATGTTTTGTACAAAGTATGCCTGGTGAGGTATCATTTTAAAAGACATGATCTGTTGAACATTAATATCCTCTTGGGATGTATGTACTATCATTGTACGTGAAGTTATGATATATTGATGTGTGTGCGTTACTGAAATACGTTGTGAGGTTGGGAACACCCACTACCAGCCTTTCAGTTACAACAAAGGAGGAGCCATTGATAGCCAGACAGTGTTAATGGCTCACCAAAACTCAAATCAACTATTTTACAGACTTCTCAGAGGAGGCACATAATCCATGAGGGCAGACTTAGGCTGTGTCTACACTTGCACTTTCAGCACTAAAATTTTAGTCCTTCAAGGTTATGAAACACCCCCTGCCCTGAGCAACAACAGTTTTAAGCGCTGAAAAGCCCCAGAATAAATAGTGCTTTATCAACAGGAGCCATACTCCTGGCAATAAAGCTACCACTGCTCATTGGGGGGGTTATTTTTTTATCACTGGGAGAACTCTCCCCCCGGTGATAAGCATGTCAACACTGCCCACCTCACAGCACTGTTGCAGCTGTGCTGTAATGTGGGCAGCGTAGTCATACCCTAAATCACAGCAAATATCTTTCCAGCAAACTGGAAGAAAATATAAAAGAGAGACAGTGACATCATAACTTGGCATCTCCATCCCACTCCACTGCTCATCTCAACACCTGGAAGAACATCTGTAAAATTAAGACTAAACTGGGGAGGGGTGGATGGATGGTAGTACCAGCCTGTGTATTGAGGAACTGTAACCTTGTACCTTCTGTCAGAGTGAGACATTGTTTGATTCAGCACTTGCTTAGACTAAAAGTTTAGGATTTAGAATGTGTGTTTACTTTTCATTTTCTTAAGGTAACTATCTTTATGCCTGTCATGTATAATCACTTAAAATCTTTATTTTCTATAGCAAATTAATCTGTTTTATATTTTATCTAAAACAGAATGTCTTGACTGAAGGACTTGGGAAATCTCAGCTCAGATTAATAAGGACTATTGCATGTCCACTCCCCAGGCTTCTGTCCAGGGCAAGATAGTACAGTTCTGGGGTGCAAGGCTGGGGAGCTGGCAGGAATTGGCTGGAGTCTCTCTGTTGATGGTTCATGCGTGACTGGGAAATCATTCATGGAACTCAGCTGAGTGTGTCCTTGACTGTGGATGTCTGTGTGAGTGCAGTGCCTGTTTGTAGCTTGATGGCAGTATCACAGTGTGAGAGGCAACCCTGATTGGTAGCTTCATAGGGCTCAGTGGTCCCACAGTCCAGGTTGCACCTCAGAGTCCCCATCACACTGCGGGGGTATGTCTGCACTGCATCTGGGAGCACATTTCCCAGCTTGGGTAGACAGACATGCACAAGCACTGCATTAAAAATAGAGGTGTATCTGGGGAGGACAGTTTCAGCTAGCCATCTGAGTAAAACCTGCCCAGACCCCTGGGTACATACTCAGGTGGCTAGCTTGAAGCTTCCCCCCCATGATACCCTTGCCTACGCTGTTATTTTTAGTGCACTAGCTTGAGCAGACCTAGCATGTGTCTATCTGTCCAAGCTTGGAAGCACGCTCCCAGCTACAGTATAGACATACCCAAGGTCTGTGTGGTCAGGTGAGGACTAGGTTGGGACCCAGCCCATTTTCTCTCACTGGTATCTCAGACAATAAACAGCTGAAAGCCCCTCCAGTTCTGCTGTATGAAGTGTAAGGGTCCCACATCTGCATCCAGACCCTGCTCTTTGCCCTCTGCTGACTCAGTTAATGAACATAGCCTCCTGATTGGCTAAAGATTCAACCAGGCTCATTCTTAAATTCTGCAGCAGGTCTTGGTCCCTGGCTGCTCCGTAGCGTTCCACACCTGCAGCTGTGATTCTGGTCTGCTTCCTGTTCCCCACTCCATTCTTGCTCTAATCTTCACTCTGGATCCCCACTCCTGCTCCTTGTTCCCAGGTTCGCTCCTGGTTTCCAGCTCCTGATGCCTGCTCCAGCTCATACTCTGGTTTCCGGCTCACAGATCCATCTTACTCCCTGGGCTTATTTGGCTTTTAACTCAGCCACTAGGCTGGCTACCTCTGTTCCAAACATTAAGCCAGCCTTCGAACCTAACTATTAGGCAAGGCCACCCACAGCCCAGTCTTTATACTGGGCATGATTCAGTGAAGCTACCCAGTAGTAATAATAACACTCTGAAGCACTGGGTAAAAAAAGTTTATTTTCCTCTTTAAAAACATATGCCACCTTAAGAAGATAAAGTCCTTTTGTTATCATCTGAGAGGTTTCAGCTATAAGAAGAAATTTAATTTCTTGCAGAGTTCAACAATATAATCTGTACTTATTTTTCCTTTATTGTTTCAAATGAATCCTTAGACTGAAATGGTATATTGCTTTGTGCAGTTAAGGTCACAGAACTGGCCATCAGACAACATTAGAGACAAACGTACCATGGGAAAACCTTCTATTTTTACAAGCAGTATAAGAAAATATAAACACAGCAGGAGCTATGCTAGCATTTTTCATCTGTTTCCCCCCACCCCTTTCTAGTTATCTGTTCAACTGAAATTAGGAAAAAATGGAACACAGCACAAGCTCAAGTACCAGACTGACTTGGCAGAGCAATAGTATTACAACCTGGTGCTGCACTTTCCATGGCTAGTTGTGCAAATGAGGTTTTATTTGACTAAGACTAAGTCTACACTGTAAGGTAAACACAGGGCCTGTGGGACAAGAGCCCTGTGTTTATAAGCCCATATGGCAGCATCTACTTTGAATATCAACCCTAGGTTTAGAATTTCTGGACCCAGGTCTCATACTTTTGCTCATGCTTCTACATTGCACTAGGCAGATGAGAGCCATACCAGCCTATCCCAGGCTTCCGGTGCCCACCACTCTAGCCCTTTGTTCGTGGTGCACTGTGCGAAAACATGATTGTCCATCCTGTGGCATTTAAAGGAAGTTTCAGCCTGCCAACACATCCTGCCAAACTGTCTTTTGGTAGTGGGCGGATAGGAAATATGGTTTCTGAAAAATACACAGCATAGTTGTAACCTTTCTGCCCATCAGAGTTGGCAGCAACAACAGCCGGGTTCAGTATCCAGGGGTTCCATTCCAATAACACAATACAAAAACCGGCTCGAGCCCCTACCCAGTGACCTGGGGCAATCATATACCACCACTTTGGGTGCCTCTAAGAGACAATACTTCCCCTCTCGCAAGCACAGAGTCTGAGTGTACCAAAAGCCTTTTAATAACAGAGAGAAGCAATGTGGCATGATATTGGGGAAACACCACAAACAGGATTCATAAAACAAACCATGAACCAGAAGCCCCCCTCCCAGAAAATAGGCTGTGTCCTTCCCTTTGGCTCTTGAGTTCCACAACCCCCCAAAAGTCACCCAATAGTCCCAAAAGTCCAACAGCCCAAGAGTCTCTGTTCCTGGTCAGTGCAGAGTTCAAAACTCAATCTGCAGAGTCTTACCTCCCTGCCTGGGTGGAAAGGGAGGGTAGGTTAAAGGGCACCTTATGTGGTCCGCAGCTGTCCCACGAACTGCTCTACTCTACCAGTTGCTCTGCCAGCTGCTCCGCTCTGCCAGCCGACACCTGAAAGGCACCAGACACTCTGCCAGCTGCACAAACTGCTCTGCTGGCCGCCCTGCCAGCCGACATTCAAACTGCACTGCTCCGTAATATTTTCAGGAACTGCTTGGCTCTGTCAGCTGCTCAGCAATAGACCTTCAGGCCCCCCTACTTAACACAGCGCTCAGTGATATCAGCTCTTAGTTGATTTCAGCTCTGAAGTGATTTCAGCTTTTAGTAGGAGGGCCTTAGTGCAGGTGCATCACTGGACCCAAAATGAATTCAGCGCAGCAGACTGAATCTAGACTCCTAATGGAATCAAAAATTAGCTCTGACATTCCACAGTGGAGAGAGGCAAGGTGCAATAGGGCTGTGGGGCCCTTAGACAAAACCCTCACCAAAAGGTATAGAAACCTACCCATGGCCTCTCTCTCATTCAGAGTGTTTGGAAATGCCTGTCCCTTGCCCAGTGAGTGCTACCTAGATGATGGAGAGTCCCTCCATCATAACAAGGGCCAAGTACATGTCCACGGTCCTTCATTCACATAATCATGGTGACAACACTTTATCATTCCTGCCCCAATAACATAGAAACTGGGGCTCCCACATCAGCCGTAGTGGCCATGTGGGCTGCTGTGAGCTCAGGGTAGGTGCGGTGGGTGTGCCTATGCAAATAGATCAGCCCTGAAGTTATTTTCCACAACTCACTGCAGTTCCCGTAATTCACCACCAGATGTCAGAGTAGATCTCATCCTGGCGCTGCTTACATAGTAAATGAGCACATTTTAAACAATATGTTACATAGGAAAGAAAAAATAGATTAAAATTACAGAATTTCCCACCTGTTAAAATGCATGTGTTCCACTCTCAGTTTTGGATTTCCACAACAGACAGTGGAGTAAATCTTTGATTTCAATGGAAGTTAGGAGCCTAAATACCTTTACGGCCTGGGTCTCTATTTTGCATAAGACTTTTCTATTACTCCATAATTTTGAAATAAGGACTTCATTGGAAAGATGAAATTTGGTATTTGAAATAATGTATGACAATAGCTGTGTGTTTACAAGAACTAATTTCTAAGTCATGTTGATCCTATTTCTAGATTTTGTATCTGTATGAGTTTTTGGCTGTAGGTTAAAAGGCTACAGCAAAAAAAAATCTTACTCCTAATTTTAGTTTTTAAACAAATATGGTGGATTTCTGGGTGTGTACATTTGGAATGTATACTCCTTAGAATCAATATGTAATTGTCAAGTGTGAAATATGTCAGTAATTACCATTGAAATACCAATACGTCAGAATTGCAGGGCAGCTAGCTGAGGCAGGAGCAGATGCAGGCATGACGGGGGTGCAATCCAGAGCAGTGAGAGGTTGAATCACCACTTGTCCTGCAACACTGGGTGCCTCACAGTGTTACAGATAAAGGGATAGAGAATAAGACAGAGACTATCATCTTGCCCTTATATAAATCCATGGTATGTCCACATCTTGAACAGTGCGTTCAAATGTGAACTCCTCGTCTCAAAAAGGATATACTGGCATTAGAAAAGGTTCAGAGAAGGGCAGGATGATCCCAACACACTCCCAGTCCTGGATAGGACATCTGCTACTATATTGTCTTTCCTCTTTACATAGAAGAAATCTGTCTTGTTACCTTTGTCTGTGTACAGTCTCCAGGACATAAAATCAGAGAGTACACATAATTTAATCTACAGGATTGTTACTAACATTTCACAGTGGCATTAGTGACCCATGTGTTCTTATATTTCAAACAATATATGACATGCCACCTTTTAAATAAATATCATGGCACCAGTGTGTGAGGTGTAATGAGTACATCAGATCTGACAAGAGTTACTGACATAGAGGAGTGAACCACAAAAGGGTCTCCATGTCACAGCAGACTGGAGCAGGGGGTGCCTTAAATAGAAAAAGCCACAGGCTACAGCAGAAGCAAAGGCAAGCTGGAGCAGGAAGAGACACAATCTTGTCAGACCTGCTAAGCAATCAGAGTGCTCCCCACCAGATGGTGATATTGAGCAGAGTGGAGAGTTTGCGTCCATTCAGAGCCTACATACATGAATTGGGATCAATTGGCTGAACCATGGTTAAATGCTGTGGGGCCTATCACCAGAACTGTAGACAAATGCCACTGATGACTCATCACACTCTCTGACTCACTAGGCTTAAAAAGGCTCAGGCGCAGAGGTAACTCAGGGATGACTATTCACAAGATGGCAAATCCTCCCCTTTATGGAAAGGTCTTGTAGAGGCCAGCTTCTCAGTTTATATAAATTGATGCAGTCCCTGCATTGAAGTTTCCAGCAGAGAATCTGTCTGAGAGAAAGAAACCAGCAGGGGTTTGTAGAAATTTAGCAGAGTTCTACAGACTTACTCTAAAAATATATAAAAAGTAATGGGTATTAAGATCCTTTTTATAGGTTTATTATCGTTTTTATAAGTGTCTTGTGGTAGAATGGTTATGGCTGCACTGTACAAGGGGCAGAATTTGGGGGACTGCCTCTAATGGATTTTCTGTATAATCAAGCTTGGGAGTAGACACCGAAAGATCTACTACTACAAAGATTCTTCCAGTCTTTCAAACCCCTTACAGCTATGGCTGTGTGACTAGAGCTGCTTGACAATCTGAGATTTATGTTTTCAAATGACATTGAAAAGGGTGTGGGAGGGGGGGAACCCACAGGACCTTTGAACTAATTTTCTGGTCACCTCTAGGTATGAAAGTTGTGCTCTCTCCAGATAGGAGGAAGCAGAAGCAGAACTCTCCCTCTTTAGTCAGTATGTAATGATGACTCAATATCTGTTCATAGATTATGATCTTCAGTAAAACTTTTAAATTGTTGCCTCTTCACTTTAATTTTACTTCAGTTTAAATCCAGTTTGGCGTTTATATTAAGTAAATTAAACTAGAGAGAATAGAATGTACCTGATGATGTTTGAAGTTTGTAATTAGGAATATTTGCGAAGTTGTTATTTAGCATTACCTATAATTTAGAGACTGTTTATTATAAAATGATGGTTGAAAGATTAAGCTCTTTGATGCTTTGGCACGTACGGCTATGTATATTTCTAGACAATATTTACAACTGTGATTGGGCTGCTATGGGAAACTGAACAGATTGTGTGTCTTTGATTCTGAGGCCACAGAATTTGGTCACAGAACTCATTCTTGCCATGTTACCTATAAAATATATCACTAAAACATATAAACTATCAAGATCTATACAGGCCTAAAGCCATGACTCTGCAATGAGCTCTGGGCACAATCCAAAGCCCACTGAAGTGAATGCAAAGATTCCCACTGACTTCAATGGGCTCTGGATCAGACACTATGCAGGCAGCCCCCTAATCACCATTCAAGATCATAGGGAGCTGCTGCATGGGTATAGAGGTCTGCCTTTATGGAGCTCATGCCAAGATTAAGGCCCTTCTTTGTAACCACGATATTTTACTATTCTAACTCTGGCCCTTCCTTTCCCCTTTGTTGGTTGTTCATGTTCCTCACCAGATCAGAACTGGATTTTAAGTACGTTGGGGCAGGGGCTCTTTCATTTGGGGCATGTGCTTAGCACATTTGTACACTTGCAATTTAATAGTGTGACGGAGTCAGACCAGAAGGATATAGGAGAGTGCTGGAAGGCAGGTACATTAGTCTCAGGGTGTGCAGGTCCCTGTTCCCTGGATAGCCAAACAAAGGCTACTGCAGGCCAATCAAGACACCTGGGGCCAATTAAGAACTTTCTAGAAAGGAGTAGAAACAGCTAGCCTGATTGGGACACCCGAAGCCAATCAGGGACTGGCTGAACCAGATAAAAACCTCCCAGTTAGTCAGGTGGGCTGTGGGTGTCAGGAGCTGTGGAAGGAGGTTGTGCTGTTGGTAAGACTGAGTGGTGGACAACATATCATACAGAAGGAAGGAGGCCCTGAGGTAAGGGTGAAGTGGAGTTTGAAGAAGCGGAGACTGCTGTGGGGAAGTAGCCCAGGGAATGGTATTGTGTTTTTTGCCTAAAAGGTCAGCCATCTTAGCTGATACTATTAAGGTCCCTGGGCTGGAGTCCGGAGTAGAGGGCGGGCCCAGGCTCCCCTCTTTTCCATCTTCCATACTGGCCTGTGATGAAGGTAACTCACTAGGCGGTGACTCTTGCCAATTATACTGAGAAAGGGAGGTCACTCTGGGGCCTAGATGAGTTTCTGAGGCCCCTAAATCTGCCAGGAAGCGCAGGACCCACAAGTACAAACTTGGAGCTTTGTCACAACAGTAATAACTATATGGTCCCTATTCCTGGGCAGTAATCTGCATCAGCAATGATCACAGAGTGGTTTGTAGGCACAGCGGACTACCGCCTCCCACAGAGGATAACTGCCTCTACTCAGCCATATTCCCGTATTGGGCAATCAGCTTCATGGAAATCACAATACCAGAGAGACTCACTAATTACTATCATATTTCAACACTATTTGTTTGTGAGCCTTGCCCTTCTCCTTCTGCAGAGCCAGGGGAGCTCATGAAAACACAGATCCACTTACAACATTGAACCAGGAGAAAAGCTGCCCTCAAAGCAGTCTGATTGGAGCACCAGGTTTGATTCCAGTTGCCATAACAAGAGTTCACTGCCTCAAAAAGTAGCCAGTGGAGTCTGGGAAAGGTGCCTGAAAAACTTTCAAATGATTAAATGTATGTCACTTCCCCTCCATCCCAAATGGAGAGTAAAAAGCTGAGACTTAAGTTTTGGTTCAATGTACATTTAGTGCTAATATGAAGTGCCACATTAACACTGAAAATTGGGTGTCCTTTATTTATGTACACGTGGCTGGCAGCAGTGTAAGCTCCCTCACTATTAACAGGGTGAATATGCGTTTCTAGTTAAAGCTTTAAACCACATCTTTCAGCACTGTATCTGCAGGGCATCTGGGTTTTCCAGCCCAGACAGACATATGCACACTAGGTCTGACTGAACCAGAATGCTAAACCTGGACTCAGAGCTGCAGTGGCACAAGTGGCAGGATGGGCTAGCAGCCCCTAGAACATATTTGGGGTTTCAGGCAGGATTGTACTCAGGCTGCTAGTGCTGCCATAGCTACATGGCTATTTTTAGTGCTCTAGCTTGATCTGCTCTAATGAGGATAGGTCTACTTGGGCTGGAAATTACATCAATGTCAATTTAGACATACAAAGGAGTTGATGAAGTTGGAAGAGTAACCACAGACCTATCACAATGTGACGAATCCTCTTTGGTTTCCCACCCTTAGAACCCTGCCACCCCATCTCTGACATGGAAGAATTGTTGCCAGTTGTGTATCTAGCTGCCTATTCATGGTTTTACTATGGCACTTACCTACATTGTATCTAAGCACTGCAAAGTGAGAGTAGTTCTGTTTTCCTGTCCATTCATCCTGGGTGTCTGCTCTGAGTGCCAACTGAGATACCAGATGGTGTGTGTGATGATAGTAGCTTTTATTTTTTATATGGATATCTATTTACTCTAAAGTGTACTGATATCAGTTATTGGCCAGACAGACAACCAAACAACAGTTCAAACAGACTTGCTGAACTGGAGTCTGGACTGTATTAAAATAGTGACCAAAAAGCTCCCTATACCCCAAGATTTCAATGAAACGTTCTGCATCATTTCTCTTTATTTATATTTAATTGTCTACTTAATCAGTTTTTGAGTTAAAAGACACATGAGCTACAAGATCTGTAGTCAAGAAGAATATGTAAGGGGAACTGCACTCAGTCTTATGCCTCACAATGCACCCAGAGAGAGTGTATATTGTATTTATTATTGCCTACATACTGTGTAAGAGCACATCATCTTAGTATTCTCCTGGGAATGCCATTGAATCTGGAGTATCTGGGGGGGTTTTTCTATTAGAGATTATCTAGTACTCTTATAATTAAGATCATTATATCAAATCACTTTTCAGAAGAGATTATCTTTCAAAGATAATTCCGCCCATAAAATATACATCACATAGTTTAAACAGAAGCACCCCGAAGCAGTCACCTAGAATACTTTCATTTATTTTGCACTTTATTATGATTTTCTTTAAAGACCCAATGCAAGTTTTGGCTGAATAAGAGCCAAGGGTCCACAAATCATTAATCATGTTAAAAACTAAGTGTCTCCTGATTGTGTGCTCAACACATGCAACTGTTAATTACAGCAGAGCAAAGAGACACTTTGATCTAGAAAATATCATATATTTTAATTAGTGTTAAGTAGCAGCTGCCCTTAATGATTTTTAAAATAAAAATTGAACATTAACTATTTTATTGGCATATGGTGACATGTCTGTAATTGTAGTATCTACCATACTATTATCCACTAACACTGACATATCATGAAATAAGAATAAAAGGCCCCTTACAATTTCCCCATGTTTCCCAAAATAAAAACTTGAATTAAAAAATTCCCAGGATTTTCCATTTTGCAGGAAATTTCAGAAACGTGTCTTTTAACTTCGAATAAAACCAAATATTTTTTTCAATGTCAAAATTTCCCATGAAATGGAAATTCTGACTTTCAACCAGCTCTGGTAATGGACAGATCTTGATCTCTTCTCTGTGTACCCCCATGGTAAAGCTGGTTCATTTCTGATGTACAAGTTGAGCAGGACTTGGCAAGACAGTTCATGGCATAGGGTCCTATTCATTGCACATCCCCTTGAAGCTCAGATTGGTGATAGGGCAACATAAAGAATGAGGGCACAGGACCAGGGCTATTAGGCAACTCCCCCAGTCATTTTTCTTAGAGAGTCGGGGCACATGAGAAAAAAGTACTACTCTGAAACATGGATGTTATATTGTGCTATCTCTACTTCCCATGGAGGACTTAGTGCTAGACCTTTAAGAGGTACAAGCAAATGACAGGAGCATGACCACAAGTAGCAGGGTTAGATGTTTGGTCAGCAGGACTAATGGCCTGGGCGTGCTGCTCCAATCTCTTTTTTAGTTCAGCATGTCTTGAACCCCTGATTCAGCTGTCTCAAATTCCTTGTTGCTAACCTCTTAGTCCTGCCCAAAGGGCTATGGGTGGGATGGGTAGAGGGACCTAGGCTCTTCTGCTCCACCAGGTCCCAGCCAAGAGCCCTAAAATTGATAGTGCAGGATGGCCTACACTGAACCCACCTCCTGCTCACCTTCAATGCGCCACTTTCTGTCATACCCAATGGCTCAGTTTGACGCATGGCTAATAGTTTAGCTATTGTTATTTGTTTCAAACCCCACAGTCTCACAACTGATGCAGGCAATACTCTGGTGCTCATAAACATGGTTCTCCCTACCTCTTGGGTGATGCATAAAAGGAGGGGAGAAAGACTCGCAATTGGACCTCCTCAGTAAGGGCTCCTTCTCCTGCTATTGCAAGGCAGCATTTCTTCAAGAAATAGATTCTCTCTTCTGTCTTGCCTGGGCTGCCGGAGCTCCCTTTATACTGCTCCTTTCCTCAGGAGCATGCTCTGCAGTGCCTGATGGGTGGAGCTTTCCTGGATCAGTACTGATCCAGCCTCTCCCCTACCTCAGGTGTGCGGTTTGTAAACCTCTTCACACTATGGAAGTATATAGTAGTATTAGTGACATCCAACTATAAACCAACTTGCTTCATTATGATTAAAGAATTTTTTAAAAATGAACAGCTTTATGAAAGAAAGAATTAATCTGATTGGCTGATTATATCTCTATGTAGATATCTGATATAACTGCTAAAGTCAAGACTCAAGTAATCAGCAAATTAGAGTAAAAGCAGTGTCCTTCAGCCAGTGCAGTTATGCTGGAGATCGAATCTCAGTGGTATGGAAGATATTTAAGCCTTAACTTTGTAATGAGCTCTGTGAAGGCAGATTCCCAAGGTCATGAGAAGCCCAATTGACTTTAGTGTAGGGTGACCATATGTCCCCATTTTCCAGGGACAATCCTCAGATGAGTACCATCTCCTCAGGCAAACAATGTCCCTGGAAGAGTCCATTGGAATTCATCTCTAAATACCCTTATTCAATTTTTTTTGCATTTTGTTGATAAGTCTAATGCATAAATGCATTATGCATTAGATGTACAATGCTTTAGACAGAAATATCCTGAACATTTATATTATTATTATGCATAATTATTTTGTATTTAGTGTATATGTGCAACTGTTAAAATATAAGATGCTAAAAAAAAATTGCCCCTCCACACTGCACAACTAACATTTGGCTACTTTGCTGCACGCCCACCCCTGTGTTTCCCTGGATTGGGTTTACAAAATATGGTCACCTGTTTAGTGGGACTCACTACAGGCATAAGAGTCAAGAGTTTATCACAGAACTGGGATTTTTTTATCTCTAGCCACAAAACACATCTAAGTTCTGAAAATATTAGATGTATGTCGAAAAATTCAGCAGTGAACCAGCCTGAACCATCCATTTTCTTGAATTTTCAAAAGTGTAGGTATCAACTCACATTTTTCAATAAAAATGAAATGCATTTTGGCTGCTGAAAAATTAATGGTTTTCAGAACTTTAATGGGTATCTTGCACTTACTATATGTAACAGCTGCCACCCCAGAGGTCCTAAAGTACTCTACTACATATGCAATTTAGTTGGTGACGTAAGCGTGATTATATATATCACAAACACACATGGAAAACCCTTTACTCAACAATTGAAATACAACCAAAGGAGGTAACATAGCTGTGGTTGGTACTGCTTTGAGCAGGGGGTTGGACTAGATCACCTCCTGAGGTCCCTTCCAACCCTGATATTCTATGAACGTGTGTCATTTGTTTTAACAGTTCATAGCTGTTACAACATTATCCCACAATTTAGGTCAGGTGATAAAGCTTGAATCCTGAATCCAAGAGGAACTGCAAGAGAATTCAGTCTGATAAAACATAATTGCCTATATTGGGATCTGTCCAATTCATCAGGGCTATGTAACAATGTTGCCTCTGGCGGGATACAACTGAGAGTCTCAATTCAGGACTTCAAATACAATATAACTTCACATACAAAAATGATACACACAGACAGCATGATCATAACCAGCAAATCATAACCTTTTTATAGACACCTCACATGACAACCTTTGTGCAATATTTCATGGAAATATGTGAGTGGTTGCAACAATGATCTATATTGTCACAGTTTATGTCAATAACGTCACAGGCTATCATTCCTATTTTTGCAAGATGCAGCAGTAAAACCGATGTGCTCACATAGAAAGCATCTTATTTCCTCCATAATGATTATGGATCTTTAATAACCACTTTACATTCTATCTCCTGCCCCTTAACACAATGCTGGGGTGTTTAGAGCTCATGAGGAAAAGTGCCATCTATTAAATCACTAACAACACTTCCTCTTTACAGCCCACCAGTCTTGGTTTTCTACTTCCTTGAATGCTGTTTAGAGACCCAAGGTAGGTGAAGTAATATATTTTATTGAACCAATTTCTGTTGGTGTGAGAGAAAGAGACACACTTCTGAGCCACACAGAGCTCGTCTTCAGGTCTGGGAAAGGTACTATTCCCCGTGTCACAGCAACAGTGGGGGTTAGTTTGTTACCATTATCTAAAGTCCTCTTGTTTGTCCTCTGGCTGCTGAAGTGGTAATGGGCCACTCTCTCCCTTACAGTATGTGCTATCTACTTATGCTAAACAATCTGTTCCACTTTGCCTTTTGCTGTGAGAGTGGGAGTACTTTTCCCAGACTCGGTGTTGCTTGAAAGCTTGTCTCTCTCTCATTAACAGAAGTTGGACCAATAAAACATATTACCTCACCCATCTTGTCTCTCTTATATCATGGGACCAACATGGTTACAAGGACATTGAATTGCAAACTGTTTAGTCATTTACACCTGTGCAAAACCTGGGAAAACACTACCACCAGTGTGAGAAGTGAATTTTGATTAGGTAGCATTTTGCCCATGTATAACTGACTGCAAAAGGTACAGGACAATGGAGGCCAACAATGTTTTCTTTGCAACTCTCCCATCCAGATATTAATCATTCCAGCCATTCTTAATTTAGGAGTTTTGGTAAGATCACACAGTCTGAATGGCTCTTTAGCCTTAATTACAGTAAGCTAATGAATTGGTAAACCTAGCATTTGAGACTAGGCTTGTCAAAGGAATCTAATGGAGTACACTGCAAAACTCCCATGAAAGTCTTAGAGCAGTAGGTTACAGGCAGAGGTGTTATAAATGGAGTAGTACCTTACATTTTAATGAAATGCTGATTCTTGATGTATATTTTCTTATAGTCAGGGTTAAAGCTTCTTCTGAAAAGACTTGCCATCTAGAATCTAATTACCATTTTGAAATATATGAAAGCATCACAATTATGATTGACATCATCTGACACCATTTCATTCTTTAACTGTTATTGGAAAAGTAATCATGCCCACCTTATGTAACTTGTGCACATCTGAATGCTTGCAAGACAAGCAATCATTTGTATACTTAATAATTCTGATACATTTCTAAGATTTTTTCCTCTTTTCTCTTGGTTAGTTATAAATAGTTCTTTTAGAGCAATCTAATAGCTATTCAAAAATCTGAAATGGAGAATTAATGTGCTAACAAACAGAAATCCTCTTTTGCTTCTTTTATATCACTTTCAGCCAAATTGGAATAATGTAGATTTAAATCCCCCTTTATCTTTTATTCTTCTCTCTAAAAGTTGAGTAAGGAATTGCAAAGAAAGAATGAGACAATATTAAGAAACTTTAAATAACCAGAGGACATGAAAAGAAGAAAATCTTTAATTGCTTATACACAAGTGCTAGGAGCTTGGGCAATGAACAAGAGGAATGTTGGAATGATTCATGTTATTGAAAAGTTAAAATTAAAGGTGATTTCCTATTTAGGAAGGATTGAGTGGGTAAAGGGGGAGTGGAGTGGCAAGAGATAATGCACAAGATGAAGTAATAGTTAATGTCTGCTATAGACCTTCAAGTTACACTATGGAACAACTAATTATACACCTATCTCTAATATGTAGGGGGGAAAACTGTATGAGTATAAGGGACATCAGTTTGACTCACATATATTGAAGATCTCATTCTGTTAGTACTGAAATATCCTTGGAATTTCTAAACATATACATGACAATTTCCTAACTTAAAAAGTGTTGCATGCAACATGAGGGAATTCTCTGTTAGACCTCATCTTGACAGGAAAAGAGGAACTAGTTACAGAATTTAAAAAAATAATGGTAGGTTAGGTACAGCTGATCATGACTTGATCGCATTTATAATGTGCAAATAGAATAAAGTCCACGCCAGTGATATATATGAACACTCTCTCTCTCTCTCTCTCACACACACACACATACAGAGATTTAAAAATTATAATTTCACTAAGATGAAACAATTATGAGCCAGATCATTTGAGAGGAAAAAAATAATCAGGAAAATGTGAAAGATAAATGGGAATTGTTTAAGTACACTTTGCTAGGAATCCAAAATTCTACAATCAAAGAAGGCTATATTGATTTTTTTAAAAAAAACCATCAACAACTTTGCTTTAGTGGAAGTGAAGGTAGCTATAAAATATAAACAAATGGAAGAAAGGGAAATTTGACAGTAATGACTATAATTCAGAAGATAGGAACTGTAGAAAATTGATAAGGGAAGCAAAGGGACATAAGGACAAATCTCTGTCCAGCAAAGTAAAGGAAAATAATGAGGGTTTGTATTAAATATATTATAAGCAAAAAGAATTCTAACAATGGTACTGGTCCATTACTAGGTAGAAAATGTTCTAGTCCTCATTTCTGTCTGGAAAGAAAACCAGGTGCACAATAAAACCTTTGCCTTTCTTCTACCCTTTCTGAACTTCCACTTTGTGTTTATATAGCTTCCATCTAAACATGACACACGGACTATTCCTGTATCTGAAAAGAGTGTGGATCCATCTGGGGGCTTCACTGCTTTCCTGAAGACCAGAAATATTACATCTACAATGCTTCTATAGTAGTATCCCATAGCTAGGGAGGTTAGTTTCTTAAAATCTTCCTAGTACGTTTCACAGTATTGTCCAGAGAACTATCACGAAAGCCTCCAGCCAAATATACAGTTGACAGTTTATAGTTACGCTGTCAATAGCTGGAATACAAAGTTACCTTGCTTGCACAGTCAATAGATTCTGGGTCAGCTGCTGGCCCTCCAATAATGCTGCCTTGCAGCAAGTACAGCTCAGTCGTCTTATCTAAACAGGTAAAATAACTCTCAATTACCATCTGCTTGCCATTACTTGGTAACTGAGCTCTTGTTGTGTATGTGATACTAAAAAGAGCTGCTATGAATATTTTGCCTGAGGAAAAGTAAACATTAAGGATAATATGGTTGCTAAGGAAATTCAGTGTAAGCTAGGAGACTATTGTTGATATTATTGCCCTTTAAGCAGTACTATAGTTTTTCATATACTAATTTTTTTCTTAGATTCATCAGATTATTTCAGCAAAGCATTATTTATTTTGTGTTTTGCATTTAAATCACTCATGACCTTACCTGTTATGACATGTAATTAGTCCTGCCTTATGTGCTGGCAACAGGAATGTTTGTGTGTATGAGAAGACATACATGATACCCAAGATCCTTATTTACTAATCAGGATTTTCAGCTGGTCAGCTTTCTCTTATTATGTGTCTGTGCTGCACCTAGCACATGGGCCTCTGATCTTGATTTGAGCCTACAGGCAGTCCCACAATATAAACAATTTCTACCAATACCAATAATAATAAAGTCTGACCTCAGGAGATAACCAAATCAATTTCCAGACTGATCTGGAGGAGTGTGGATTTTATTTGAACAGAAATTCTCAAACTTTTGAGATTTGTCAATAATCAGTTGGCATGGCAGCATATTGGGAAGAGTTTTAGTGCTGAACACAACAAACAAATAATTTTCAGTTTTTTATTAATCAATGAAGAACTAAAGCCTCTTACCACTAACTGGACACTGCATTCTCCTTCACAAGCTGTTATGTAATGGTATGGGGCCTGATAGTCCCATTCAGCTAGGGTTCAGCCCCGTACACAATGAGCATATAACTGTACTTTTAGCAATAGAAGTGTAATGGAATGAGTGAAGTTATTCATGTGCATGTTTTCAGGATTTGAACCACAATCCCTAAACCTGTAAAGTACATAGAAACTCACAAAAAGGGAATGTCTATACCTCAAAATCATGTTGAATTTATTTAAGTCAACATTTAGCCTCCGATTTTATAAAGCCGATGCTGCATGTCCCCCCTATGCATATATCGTCAGAGGAACGCATCCTCACTACCATGGCTAGCATCGACTCATGCAGCGATGCACTGTGGGCAGCTATCCCACAGTTCCTGCTGCTAACTTGAATTCTTGGGTTAGGCTCCCAATGCCTTATGGGACAAAAAATAATTGCGAGTTGTTTTGGGTACATACCATGATGCACTTGCCTCCTCCCTCCCTCCATCCCTGAAAGCAACAGCAAACAATCATGTTCGCATGTAAGCCAGGGTTACTCATGCAGACACCTTAGCATGGCAAGCCTGGACCCCGCTCAGCTGTACAAACTGTGAGCATCACACATCGTCCTGTGGTATTTTCAGAGCCTGGCAAGGAGCTGCTGCGCAGAAGAACGTGATGCCATGCAAATAGCCATGCGGGAAGCCATGGAATGGAGCAATTTCCACATGCTGGCAGCAGCAGCTGAGCTTGTTGACATGGTGGAACACCGCTTCTGGGCTCGGGAAACAAGCACAGACTGGTGAGACCACACAGTTATGAAGCTATGGGATGATTCCCAGTGGCTGCATACCTTTTGAATGCATAAGGCTACTTTCCTGGAACCTTGGAAATTGCTTTCCCCAGCCCTGAAGTGGATAAATACCAAAAAGAGACCTGCCCTGACAGTTGAGAAGTGAGTGGCGATAGCCCAGTGGAAGCTTGCAATGCCAGATTGCTACCAGTCAGTTGGGAATCAGTTTGGAGCAGGTAAATCTACCGTGGGGGCTGCTGTGATCCAAGTAGCCAGGGCAATCAATTCACTTCTGCTAAGAAGGGCAGTGACTCTGAGAATGCGCAGGACATAGTGGATGGCTTTGCAGCGATGGAGTTCCCTAACTGCAGTGGGGCGATAGATGGAACCTCACATCCCTAGCTTCGCACCAGACTACCTTGCCAAAGAGTACATAAACTGCAAGAGGTACTTCTCAATGGTGTTGCAAGCGCTAGTGGATCACAAGGGCTGTGTCACCGACATCAATGTGGGATGGTCGGGAAAGGTATATGACACACACATCTTTAGGAACTCTGGTCTCTTCAGAAAGCTGCAAGAAGGAACTTTCTTTCCAGACCAGAAAATTACCATTGGCAATGTTGAAATGCCAATAGTTACCCCTTGGTCCCATGGCTCCTGAAACTGTACACAGGCAACCTGAACATCAGGAAGGAGCAGTTCAACTATAAGCTGAGCAAGTGCAGAATGGTGGTAGAATGTGCCTCTTAATTTTTAAAGGTTCTCTGACACAGTTTACTCACTAGGTAAATAAGACGAGGAAGACTTTGTAGCACCTTAGAGACTAACCAGTTTATTTCAGCATAAATTTATGCTGAAATAAACTGGTTAGTCTCTAAGGTGCTACAAAGTCTTCCTCGTCTTATTTACAGACACAGACTAACACGGCTGCTAATCTTAAACCTTTACTCACTAGGTTAAACCTCAGTGAAAGCAATATTCCCATTTTTGTTGCTGTTCGCTGTGTGCTCCATAATATCTGTGAAAGTAAGGGGGAAAAGTTTCTGGCAGGGTGGGAGTTTGAGGCAGATTGCCTGGCAGCCTATTTTGAGCAGCCAGACACCAGGGTAATAAGAAGAGCACATGGAAGTGCACGAAGCGCTTCATGAATGATCCAACACTGATGTGACTATTCTGTGTGTTGATCTCTACCAAGCTGCCCTGTTTTACGCATGTACTGCCCTGTAAACTAACCCCCCACCAACCACAGTGTGCACAGTGAATAAAGAGCCTCTTGTCCTCAGTTCATGCATTTTTATTATGCTAACAGACACTGAACAGAGACAGCAATGAATAGCAAAGACAACTCAGGACTAAGGGCCTGATGACATAGGGCGGGAGAGGCAAGGACATGTAGCTTACTACAGTTGCACTGTCTAGAAATCAAAGCTGTGGGAATGAGAGCCTTCTGCTCCATGAACCATCCCCTTAAATTGAGCTCAAGGGACAATGGAGCCCCCCTCGTATTCTCATGGGCTCACTGTGCGGCCTGCTGGGAGTGAGTAGGGGTGGGGCAAGCCAAGCGGTGGGGTTGAGGGAAGCAGATGGGGCAGGGTGAGGGTGGGGCTGTTTGGCCCGCAGCTGGTTTTTTTGCAGTAATATGGCCCTCACTGCTTTCTGAGTTGTGCAGGCCTGTTCTAGGATGTCTGGGAGTCGAGGTTATGGGACTTGGTGAGGAGGGCAGCTGGTTCATCAGTGGGTATAGCAGGATTCTAAGGTGTAGCTACCTTTCCTGCACCTCAACCTGATGCCTCAACATGTCTGTTTGCTCCCCTATAAGCCACAACATCTCATCTTGCATGTTACACTCTTGTTCCCTGCATGCTTTCCTGCCCTCTTGGTTGGTGTGCATGCTCTCTGACAGTGTAAGCCTCCATGGTTTCAGCTGGGCCCTGTTAGTCTTGGAGGAACACATCAAATCACAGAACGTCTTCCCTCTTCTGCTTTTTTGCCTTCTAATCTGGGATAGCCTTTCTGCTGGTGTGGAGGAAGCACCCACAGACAAGGTTGTAGCTGCCAGGAAAAACATACATTGTTGAAAACAGAAGGTTAACTCTTGCAGTGAATGAAACACTTCACAGCAATAAATACATTCCCTGAGGTACACAGCCACATTTTGTCTTTTAAAAGAAGCACCTACCAATAAGGTACAACACGTGGCAGATCACTGGGCAGCAGATTTTGTTTTGCAGGCAGGCACGGTGAGCACACAAGAAAGGGTAGGTGGTGGCAGGGCTCACCTGGGGATATTTTTTGGTGGGCAAACTCTTGGCATATAGACAGGCTTTTCCGGAGAGCACTCTTTGTGTAACTAGACTGGCTGCTGCTGTATCCCGATTGTTTACCTCAGATTAAACATTAACTACAATTGCATTTAACCCCTGAAGTGTGATTACAAGTATGCACTCACTAGAGGTGGCTTCCCTGCCATCACAGTCCTGCACCGATAGATCCTGGGAGGGGATTGGCACCAGAGTTAAGAAAAGGTCCTGTCTGTCAGGGAGAATGGATCCTCTGCTTGCCTGCTGCACATTTCCTCCTCCTCCTCATCAACAATGTCTTCCTCATTGTTGCCCAAGGCCTTCTGAGGCCTCTGGGAGGTATACACGGAGAGTGTTGGGGTACTGGTGGGGTCCCCGCCTAGAATCACATGCAGCTGTTCATAGAAATGGCATGTCTGTGGCTCCAAACCAGAGTGACAGTTTGTCTCCCTTATCTTCTGGTACGCTTGCCTGAGCTCCTTTATTTTCACACAGCACTGCTGCGTGTCCCTGGTGTAGCCTTTGTCTCCCATGCTCTGTGTGTCATTTCTACTGCTGGTTTGAAGCTCTGCTTGACAAGACTCTTCTCCCCACACATCAATCAGATCCAGGGTCTCCTGTATGCTCTACACTGTAGCACGTTTCTGGCCCTGGGCAGGCATGGTCAGCTGTGCTGGTGAGCTCTCCACACTGATCAAACAGGAAATGAAATTCAGAAGTTCCTGGAGCTTTTCCTGTGTACCTGTCTGAAGTGCAGTGGAGTTGAAAGTGCTGTCCAGAGTGGTCATATCCCAGAGGCCAAACCCATCAAATTACACAGCGTTGTGTTTACACTACCCTTAATTTGGTCCACGAAGGTCAATTCTAGCATAACTCTTCTTGCCGAGATGGAGTACAGGTATCGATTTTCAAGCCCTTTAAGTCAGTGGGAAGGGCCCAGTAGTGTAGACATGAACATTATAAATTAGATCTAATGTGGCATATGTCACTCTAACACCTAGTGTAGACCAGGCCAAACTGTTCTAAGATTTAAAATAGCTTCCCATTTTTATAACACCAGACTTTAATGTCTTTTGGATGCTGAATAAGTTAAATGCTAATAGATACTGCTATAAGTTATACCTTTGTTGTTTCAAAGCTGACATAGAACAGGGCTGAGCTGAAATATCTTTAGAGAGCTTTTGTTGATGTTCATAAGTTCTTAACTTTGTCACTCAAAATTTTTCCAAGACATTAATACCCTCTGGAAATAAAAATATTTAAGGTAAATTGTAAATCACATTTGCCAGTTTTTGCACATAATACATCTTTTCAGTAGGACTTTGTTTCTAAATTATTTGCTTACTGTGGAGTTTTAACTGAGCCTGGGCTAACGCCAGCATCTGATGATGTATTTTTAGCTCTGAGAAAAGGCAAATAATAAATGTCATTGTCATTAACATAAGAGGAGATATGATCTCATTAATGGTCATAAATTAGATCCTTACTTTTGACTAGTGAAACCCCTTGTCAGAGGAACAAAAAGTGGGGAGTTCTGTTCTAACGAGCTTTTAGAAAACTCTTCCCAGTAGCTAACAGGAAAAATATAGTCTCACAATTTATCTGGCAAGCTTGTCATCTCTTGCTATAGAACATCATGATAATTTGAAAATTTTGCAACAAAGGGCTTTTCATTTTTGTGATGCTTTTTAGTAGGACTATTTAAAATAATTACAAAATCTAAAATTTGCTTGCTTACAAAACAAGGGGAGGTGTTTCTTTCAGATCACATCTGGAAATGAGATGAGGTATTTCAAAAAGAGAGAAAATGGTCTTTTATTTTCAGGCAAAAGACAGCTTAGTTTGTGAAAGTTTTTGGCTGATCCTATGGAAAAATATAACAAAAAAATAAAACCTTTCATATTCTAAAAATGTGCATATTGAGGAGAACAGCTCAGCTCTCTATGAATCTTAGTAGCAAGAAGTGTCTCATTAAAGATAGTCTAAACCTATTTCTCTTCTATTAATCTTCCAGTGGAGGATTCTACAGGTAGTCTCAAACAAAACCCTGGCTCCAAACAACCCAAAACATTAATAAAGTTTGTAAGCAGATCTGAATTTTGTGGTTCACACACATTTTTAATATTTTCCAGTGCTGTGGCCAGTTTAGTTATTTTCAAAGGTCTGAAGTGATTGACCATCTCTCCAAAGACTTCATCACATCTATTTCATCTTATTAAGTATATTTATT
Organism: Dermatemys mawii; assembly: GCA_007922305.1. NCBI lineage: Eukaryota > Metazoa > Chordata > Testudines > Dermatemydidae > Dermatemys > Dermatemys mawii. The sequence goes on from ML677341.1 coordinate 61,783,652, forward strand.
TATGCAAATATTATTGTATTCAGGCAAAAATAATTTGGTCTATTCTGAATATTGCTTGATGGATCTAATGTAGCCCTCCTGTAAGCAGACAAGTCTATTGAAGCCAGTTGATTTACATCAGTGATTTAAAATACTTTTCAGGAATAAAATGAGATTTCATTCTGATAAGAAAATGTTTACTATTAATGATAAAATGGACACTTCCTCAACCATGACTTGTTATTTCTATTGGAAACTGTAATTGGAACCATGCCAATATTGTCATCATAGTCAGTGATGGACTACCAATATATATATATAGTAACTGGAAAAGTCCATTAAATTTTGTGATGGGCATCAAAAATGGTAATTTATTTCAACTGATAAAACACCATGTAAAACTCCATGATAAAACTCATACATATAACTCAGCATGTTCCCACCATTGAATTAAATGACAGAAAGTCCCTGCATCAGTGAAGCCAATGAGAATTTGTACAACATTTTAGGATCAGGTCCTGTAACACTGGTCTACAATTTTTTAGAAGTCGTCTGTTTCAGAGATAAAATGTGATATTTATTATGTATTTTGATATGCTAAATTCAAATATGACAATTAAAACAACTGATTGGCTACTGTTTCTAAGATATTTAAGTTTTTACATTTTATGTCTATGTATATTGTGTAGATAGTAGAGTTATAATCATAAATTGTAAACCTAGGTCTTTTCATGTGTTTATGGTTGCTTTACATGACAATATTTCACCTGTCCTGTTTATGTAACACTTTAAAAATCAGCAAAAGGGTTATATAAATAAAATGTATTACAAAACAAAAGGCAAAAAACTATTATGTACATAGTTTAGTCCTATTCAGTGTCTACTCGGTGCTTCTTGGCTTGTCTCTTGTATTCATTAAATGGAGCATCTCTTGTTACTGTCCAGCAATAGTCTGCAAGCATTGATGGGCTCCATTTGCCCTGATAGCGTTTCTCCATTGTTGCAATGTCCTGGTGAAATCGCTCGCCATGCTCATCGCTCACTGCTCCGCAGTTCGGTGGAAAAAAAATCTAGATGACAGTGCAAAAAATGTATCTTTAGTGACATGTTGCAACCAAGGCTTTTGTATGCCTTGAGGAGGTTTTCCACCAACAACCTGCCAGGAGATTCCACTGCTGTAGTCTGGAGCCCAACAGCTCTGCCTTACTCTTGGGTAGTTCCAAATCCCTGACAAGGTCATTCAGTTCAGCTTCTGTTATGAGGTGTGGTTCAGAGGAGGAGGATGGGAGAAAATGTGGGTCCTGTGACACTGATGGTTCAGGATCAGAAGTTTCATCCTCTTTCTCTTCCTCGTCTGACTCAAGTGAGAATGATTCTGGTGCATCAGGAACTGGCAGTCCTTCTCTGTGGGGTATTGGGCGTATAGCTGATGGAATGTTTGGATAATGCACAGTCCACTTTTTCTTCTTTGACACACCTTTCCCAACTGAAGGCACCATGCAGAAGTAACAATTGCTGGTATGATCTGTTGGCTCTCTCCAAATCATTGGCACTGCAAAAGGCATAGATTTCCTTTTCCTGTTCAACCACTGGTGAAGATTTGTTGCACAAGTGTTGCAGCGTATGTGAGGGGCCCACCTCTTGTCCTGATCTCCAATTTTGCAGCCAAAATAAAGGTGATAGACTTTCTTAACCATAGTGATTATACTGCGCTTTTGTGATGCAAAAGTCACTTCACCACAAACATAGCAGAAGTTATCTGCACTGTTCACACAAGTGTGAGGCATCTCTGCTCACTTTGGCTAAACAGAAATGTGTCCCTTTGCAAAATCAAACACTGACAAATAAGAGAGCACGACACTGTATGATTTCTAGAGCTGATATAGGGCAATTTGTTCAGCAGAGTGATGTAAGCTTCGTTAGGATTGCATCATCCATGACTTCTAGGAATAACATGATGCAATTCATACCATGTATGATGCAATACCAGCTTCAGATTGCATCATTCATTGTTTTGCCTAAAAAGCAAGTACTGTCCAAACCCAGTCATAGATTTATTCATAGATCCAGTCAAAGATGTCTTTTAGTCATTTCTGGTTTAAATTGAGATTCCTTCCCTTTATAACTCACTTATCCTCCGCCATTCCCATGTCAAGTGTCGTATATACTGACCCAATAGCATATCTTGAAAACTACAGCCAATCAACAATTTAAAGTATCATTTTCGTTCTCAGTGACCCAGAATTAGTAAAGTTTGACTACATTTATTTCAGAAGCATTTTGGCTGTAGAGCAGTGTAATACCAGTTCCAAGTGAGGCCTATTCAGATAAAAGATTCAGGGCTAGGCCCAAGGAAAGTCAACATTCTGTTGTATTGGAATTGGTTTAAACCAGTGATAACATTTTGTCTGTTCTCTTTGAAGGTCATTTGGCCAAATACATATTAAGTGTTCATCAGAATGTGGGAAGAATTTTCACATCTCTCAAAAATTATTTTTATTTCTGCCCCACCCTTCCACCATCTCTGATGAGTGTGCAATAGGAACTGTAGATACAGTTTTGTACTTCTGTGAATTTTTTTTGCCTCTCATATTCATTGTGTGTCAATGAGAATCCATTTTTTTAGAGACAATAGAGTTGAACTACACTATGTGAATCTGAGTGGGGAAAAATCTTTAGCAGAAATGGGATAAAGGTCCTAAATCCCCTTTTTTCCTGCTAGCCAAAAGTCTTATCACCAGTTAAAATTTTTTTCTTTACTCTCTTTTCATTATCTTGGGGTGGCCTCCTCCAACACTCCGAGGCCAAAGCTCTGTTTGTCTAGAGATCCTACTCTGAACTGAACTTGGGGGTAGCTGCTCCAGTTTCCAAGATACTTAGAACCACTCCATGGTTGCCATGGAAATACTAAGAGATCATGTTTAAAATTTCTGCAGCAGCCCTTCTTCACAGTATAGTCAAAATAAATTCCCTTTGTCAAAATATATTATGTCTTGTTATTCTCCCTAACTTCACTAACCCTCTTACCTTCCCCAAATAATACAACGTGCTTTTTAGCAAGGCCAACAAAAATAAAATCCTTATTCCCCATTTCATTACTCCAGTTTTACATCAGTGCAACACCACTGAACACTTAAGAGTAATATTAGTTATCAGATCCACAAGAGTTGGGAAATCTTTAAGATGTCAACAAAAGATACAATTTCAAACACCATAACTTTGAAATTCCTTTTCTGATTTCTAATAATCCTTTACAGAAAAGCACTATTTGGGGATGAGATATGGCATGAGAAACTTCAGGGGGATTGCTGTTGTTTTGCAGGGAGGATATGGAAGGAGGTGGCGGTTACAGATGATGAAGCAAGCTTCTCATTAACTATGATGTGGCTACTGCTGCTCCATAATAAGAGCTATCCTGCTGACCATTTTCTACTTTTGTAAAGTGCTCATGTGAGTTATCTGGGCAATACCAAGAAACATAAACTGCACAGAAGTGAATCTTGGCTTCCCAACAAAAAACAACAACAAAAACCAAACCAAACAAACAAACAAAAAACAGGAGCATTCTATAATTTTAGAAAGAGACTGGACTGGATTTTGAGGAGCTATGCATGAAGGAAGACAAGGATCCTTAGGAATGTATCCATAAACTACATGGCACATCTGAGGAGGGGAGCATATGACAGCTACGCAGATCAGGGAGATTTAGCAGTAGGGGAATCTGGTTTTAGTAAATGTGGGATGGTTATTTAGTTTTTTCCCACTGTTTTCCTCACTATTATAGCTGGGGAATGATAATAGTTTAATTGACTAGAAAGGGGAGAGATAAAATTGTGGCAGTTGAAAGGGTGGTTTTGGTACCCCATAATTTATCCTTCTAGGTGGTGATGAATAGGCAGAATCAACTACCAAATAGCTGATATCTACTAGAAAGGCCTGTTGACAACTAGAGGTTCCCAAAAGTACAGACTCTACCCCTGTGTAACTATCCACATCTATAGGAGACACTTGGCTAGGGATACCTTATAAATATTCATTAAAGTAATGGCTGGTTTTAAAATCTTGTCAGTGTTCAAGGGGAGCATGATGCTTGCTGTTAGAAGATGCTAGACCTGATTCTGTTGGCCACAGCACAGTGAAAGATGAGCAAACAGCAAAGGAATATAATCTCTCACCACCACAGTGGAAAAGTCCACTGGATGTACCATAGCATGAGCAAAGAGCTCTTCTGGAATAAAAACAAATGGAAACATTCAGCCAATCTGGAGAAAAGGATGATCTTCAGGGTTAAGGCACTGGAGCCAAGACTTGAAAAACCCAAGTTCTAATTTTGGCTCTGTGTAGAAGATGCATAACCATCAATAGTGCTGCCTAGTGGTCAAGGAGTGGTTGGCAGGATGTCTCACCATTGAAAGAAAGGGGTTTTCAGTCCTCCCCTTTATCACGGGGCTTTGAAGACAGGGCCCTGGAACAGTCATAGTCTTTTCCAGAAGGGTTCTCCCAAGAGAAGTGGGCTGTTGTTGTACTCTCCTCTCAGAGTGGGTAGGGGAACCCCGACACACCGCTATCAGGATCCGCTCCAGGGCCCAATGATGGTAGCTACATCCAACGCCATGAGTTCCTGGGTCAAACTTCCCCTCAGAGCCGCTGTCTGCTTCCATCTGTTGCCTGCCTCTGAACTGCTCGTTCCCCTTTCTAAAGCCCTGCCTCCAGCTTGTGCAAGCTCTGCAGGTGTGTCTGCATGAGGCAGCCTGGTGCCAGAGCTGTTCCTTAACTCCTTGCTCTCCAATGTGGGGTCTGGATACCTCATCACACTCTGTCACAGACTTCTTTGAGCAAGTCATTTCATACCTCTTGTGGGTCAGTTCCCCATCTTGTGTTTGTAGATTGCATTCTGTTCTCCTGCCCACTGGCTTAAATATTTAGAATTTAAACTCTTCAGGGTAGGGCTGCCTCTTACTGCATTTGCACAACAGCTAATACAACTGGAGCCAAATATTGGTCCGGGCCTTTAGGGGCTACAATAATTAAAAATATAATCTGATTGGTTGAACATTTGCAGGAGCAGTATTTTAAATATATTCATTTCTAGTTTGACAATGTCACCATCAGGTTCTTTGGCAAGTAGTGTAACCACTTTAACCTTAGTACAGTGCTTGACCTAAGGCAATTAAATGTTAACAGCATCACAGACCAATGTCTCGATGTGTTTGAATATTATCTACCTTAAACAACCATCTACCTTGAATTTGTATCAAACTGGTATTGATTTATTTAGACATTTACATTCCTGACATTCCATTCATAGCATTGTTCCCTTCATTCCTGCCAGCTTAATCTTTGAATACAGTAAATAAAATGAGGAATACTTGTGGCACCTTAAAGACAAACCAGTTTATTTCAGTATAAGCTTTCATGGGCTCCAGTGTTGTCCTAGCATGTCAGTCCCAGGATATCAGAGAGACAAGGTGGACGAGGTAATATATTTTATTGGACCAACGTCTGTTAGTGAGAGAGAGACAAGCTTTTGAGCTGACAGAGCTCTTCTTCAGCATGTGAGAGAAAGTTGGTCCAACAAACAAATACCTCATGGCCACCTTGCCAACTTAATCACTGTTGAATGAATGGACGAGTTGTCGTGATTTGTCAGTTTGATTTTTCTCTTATTGTCATTGGTTATATTTCCTGTAAAACTACTAATTGTGATCCCATGTGCACTAACATAAATATGAATTTTGCCTATAACTTCAGTGGAGCAGGAAAATATAGAGATGACTGTTATATAATGTTATGTACATTTATCTGAGAAAACATTTTAATCTATTTAATATTAGACATTGCCTGTGGCAAGCCAACCCCTTCCTCCACACTGGAGAAAGAAACCTGCAGAGTTCCTCCAGATCATTTTGTCAAGGGTAAGGGAAGGTATGCCCATTTAATGGAAGAAGGAGGCAGCCACATACACCTTGAACCTGCCTCCTGCTAGAAGTTCCTCAGGGATCTGCTGGTAAAAACAGAGAAGGAAGCTCTGTGCCTTTGCACCAGCTCCACTGTCCTCCTGCCTATATTGGCCCCCAGACACCACCTGGGAGGGGTTCACACTGCAGTGGTGACAAGCTAATGCAGACTTAGGCTGCATTAACTTTCCTGCTTATTCCTCCGTTGGTTGCGGAGGGTTGGGGAAAGAGAATTAAGTGCATAATGGCTCCTTCCTAGTCCAGGAAGGCATCAGCAAGCAGGATCATGGGAGTTCCAAAAGGGGAAGTCACCTCTTTGTATAGATCTTGGATAATTATGAGTAAATTGCTGCTGATTGGGTCACACACTTGTTATGCTCAATTTCATGCTCATATAAGATATTTGTTTCTCATCCATGCACAAATTACATTTCATTTATTACACTAAATCTGTACACAGGCATCATAAAACAAATGTCACTGAATGCTTTCTGACCACTGCATCATATAGCATGATACATGCTCTGATGAATCTTGTAGATTAAAAAAAAAAAGGAGAGCATTTAAAGAATGACTGCTCCAGATCCCTATATCACCTTAGATTTATATTGGTACCTATCATACTGCATGTAACTGAAGTGAGGCATATTTTTTTTAAAGGATTAAAGCCCAGTGCCATTTATTACATGAGCAATTTGCATTCAAAATATGTGCCTTTAAAATAAGCTATCAGTAGAAATCTGAGTAATTTCAAGACCTGATTTCCCTCTGTGGTCAGGTAATTAGAGACACAGGTTGACAGGTTGGTTCCTGCAAAGCACAGAAATTACAGGTGTATATTTTTCAGATGCAAACAGCGCCAACAAATGGAACCTCGACCTTGGAAAACATGTCTCATTATGGTAATATACCTTTATAAAATCTCTTTTCCATTACATCTCAGGTTTTAGCATTTCTGATAGGGACTAAGAAGTTAAGAGATCCTGCAGAGCTAGCATGGATTTGTGGAGGGGAAATGTCTTTTAGAAAGAACTAGTCCTTTTGTTATGAAAATGACAATATTTGAACTTTTCTCTCTTTTCCTCCTTTGATGGTTGATAAGGAAAAAAAAAGATTTCAGGCCTCTAAGCTACGCCACACAAAATACTAAATTGTTCAGCCTACTTTTTTTAAGCATCTGCCTATCAAAATTGTCTCAAGTGTTGTTACTGCAATCAAGATGTGTTACAAAGACGTTAAGTATCAATCCTGTCTGTCTCTTTGGTCATTCACTGACCTCCCAGCTCTGAATGGCCAGACAGTTTCTACACTTGTTTATACCATAATTGCTTTCCAGAACAAAGTACCGCTGGACATTGGGATCACCTCCACACTTGCAAGATACAGAGGACATCTGGATAACTGAGAATAGCTAAACATTGATAAAAGGAATATAGACTGATATACTATAATCTACAGGAATGGACTATCATTTCAAAATGCTTCCCTGGAATATAAAATAAAAATTGTACCGAAAAAAAGATTTGTAGAAGAGATATGAGGTTTCAGTTTCAGATTTTGGTTAATCCAGGAGTTTATCTATCCAAAAATTCAAACTATGTAGTAGCATCATCAAACTGTTTATATATATTTAAGCTAAATTATATTATGTTTCTAAAGCACAATCTGTGTAAACAGTGCTGGTCATCAAGGAAGCTGTACCTCTTTAACTATAGATACAGCAGTACAACTCCCATAATATGGGCACAGTTCTAGTGGCTTAAAGGTATTTTACATGGGTACTGCTTACATCCCTTCCCATATAGCAATTTTCTACATAGCAGAAGTGTAGAAGATTTCCTTGCAGTTGTGTACTTAATTAGTGAGACCTATACAGCTCCTGTCAGCACATGCCAGAGCTCAACTCTGTCAAGGAGGCAGGGCCAAAGCAGGAGCCAGCCAAGGAAGAGTGGACATGGTAGATAGATCCACATAGCAATCAACACAGCAATCATTATCCACCTTCCACCTCCACACAGCTGGTGAACTGATACTCCTTTCCATGCTTTCTGAGAATCCAAGTCACTTGGATGATGTCCTAGAATCCAGGATTTGGATGCTAGTTCATATGTTACCCACAAACAGTCCTGTCTGTTCTGTACATAAAAACAAAGATACTATTTTTCATTTAGGTAACATTTTTCAACTCAAGGTACACACAGCACCACTGAAACACAGCAATCTCTGGTATAGGGCTGGTGGCTAGCACTGCAGAGTAGTTGTGGGAAAAGAAAGAACACTCAGAAATACAAGGGACAATACTTTACAAAGTAAAAAATAGGATATCTAATGTCTCTGCAAATCATAGCAACCTTGAAGAGAAAGGATGGCTAAGTAGTTCCTGTGCTATTCGGGACTCAGGATACAGGAGATCAAGTCTCTGCTCTGTTATAAATGTCCTGTGTGACCTTACACAAATCACTCAGGGTAGGTCTAAACTGTAGCTGGGAGCAAACCTCCCTTTGTGGTTAGACAGAGTCACGGGGTGCTAAAGCTCGCAAGCCCATCTGACCTCTGGGCTTGAGAGCCTCAGCTCTGGCCTGAGCCACAATGTCTGCACTGCTACGTTTAGCCTGCTAGCTCTAGCCCATCTGGGGCAAGTCTGTCTACCGGCAGATAAGAGGCATGCTCCCAGCTGCATGCAGATATAACCTTAGGACCAGATTTTCAAAGGTATTTAGGTTCCTAAAGATGCAGACAAACAGCTGATGGGATTTTCAAAAGCACCTAGGAGCCTAACTCTCATTGAAAATCCCACTGGTGTCCGTCTGTATCTTTAGGCACCTTTAAAAATCTGGCCCTTTTTCTCTGTGTCTCATTTTTCTGTGCTGGGGTGTACAAATCCCACGCTGGACAACAGGGGGTTAAGAAGCTGCTCTAGGATCAGACAGCACCACCCCACCACACCTGCAAGACATGCACAGGCTGGAGAAGAAGTTTAAAAGGGAAGCAGAACTGCTCCGGTACTATGGAAGCAGGGACCATATGAGTACCACAGGTATTTCATCTTTCAACCAAAAGACTTCTTAATGCAAGAAAATGGAAGATACTCAACAGTCTATATTAAAAAGAATGAAGGGCTGAGTCTACCTGGCAAAGCTGTGAATTTGCAGTCATAGGGATTCTACAAAGATCAGACTGGATATTTATGGAATAGAATGCTGAACCACTCCCTCTCAGATGGGATCTGGGAAACATTGCATATATGCTTCCAGGCTGGATTAAAAACACAAACAGAAATGGCTGCAATAAAAGCACTTCATTACACTGATAAGAAAATGCTGCTTGCTGTTACCGAGGCTACATCTTTGTCTTCTTATCAGCAGTCCATAATAGATAGATTTTTCTCCTGTTCCCCAATTAGTGATGCATATGTTCATTGGGGGATAATTCTAAGAAGAGCACCCTTCCCCTTGACATCACTGCAGTCTTACGACATAAGTGCAGTCTAAGCGAATGTCTGCACCATGGAGACTATACTAGATGCAGCCTAGGTGGAGGTGTAGACACAGGTGCAGAAAATAGGGATGCGATGGAGTGCTGTAGCACCCTCAGGTTTTGTGCCTGGCATCCCAGCCACTGATCCCGCACCCTGCTGCCCACTGTCCCAGCTGCCAGACCAGCTGCTGCCTGGGGGCTCCATGGTCAGCCACAATTTTGGCACCAGAGAGACTTAGGCAAGGGCCTGCTATGACCAAATTTAAATACAAAAAAAAAAAAAAACACCGAAAATATAACCAGGAAGATGACTAATGCAAGAGCTGAGTTAGATCTCATGTAATTCTTTCAGATGGCCCCAAACAGAATGATACTTCTTCCAGTTATTTCAGGTGCCAGCTTTTTCATGGTTCTGCCTTGGACAACTTGGATAACTAATTGGGAAAAGTGGGTGAGGTTTCCGACTTATAAATGCACGGAACTCCTTTCCTTTACTGATTCATAAGCCCACCCCTTTGCTCCTTCAAATCTCTCCATGAGACCCATCTCCATTTAAAAAAAAAATAAACCTATTCATGGTGGCTTATTTGAGGAACAGCTGGGGACACTTAGTACTTGATCCATTTATAATAAACAAGTGGCAAATGTATATAAAACTGTATATGTTTTGGTGCATTTTTCTCTCCACCTTATCACGTTTTCTTAATTCCTGCTCCAGCAAGAAACAATAGTAGGCTCCTGCAACTGCAGTCTCCAAGGGGAGAAGCATCATGTCTTTATATGCTTGCACAGTACCTATAGTAGCAAAATGTGGCCTCTAGACCTTCCTATGTCAACCAATCAATCAATCAATCAATAACTTGCTTTAACACTGGCATAGCTATCTAGAACTATTTTCCTATAAGTCAGATAAATCACTATTTCCAAGTATCTATTAAAGCACACATTAAAGGCAAAATAAACTTCCTTATGCATGAGTACATTGGAATTGTTATTTGACAGATGTTCATGCCACCTTACTGAAACATAACCCTTAATATGCCATAGTAAATTATTCTCTTACAGCAGAAGATTAATTCAGGAATTAGCTATTAATACCCATGCCCTGCAGAAAACTCCTAATCCACATCAGTGAAACAAGAACAGAAAAATTAGACACGGTTAGATAGTGGTTAGGACCCCTGTGTGCAGCATCAATAAGTATATTTTATCACTATTGTTGCTAAAGCAAATACTCTCTAACGTTCATTTCGGTGTTATGGTCAATGTTCAACTCAGATTTGCGTAAGAGTTCATCAAGTAGTCACTTATCGCTATGTGGCATTAACACTTCAGGAGCTAAATTAACAGCCAGAAAGTTTAATTTCTATTATTCTCGACTCTCACTATTACAAAAATATAAAAATGACTGCTTCCATTTACTCCCCCCCAACCCCCACCTTAAAGACAAGTTCTTGTTTAACTGGTACCAAAGTTCATTTTTTGCCTTTTTAATGGTCTTGAGAAGTTCTTCTCATTCTTCACATTCTGTTTCAGGATTTTGGTTACATTCAGTTTCCTCTTTGTCCCTCACTCTCCATCAATGCCCTGATTCAGCAAAAGACTTCAGCTTATGCCCTCTGTTAAATAAGGGTCTAAATCAGGCCTGCACAACTCGGAAAGCAGCGAGGGCATATTACTGAAAAAAAACAGCTGCAGGCCGAAAAGCCCCGCCCTCGCCCCGCCCCCAACCACTTCCCCCCAACCCCACCGCTTGGCTTGTCCCGCCCCTACTCACCTCCCGCGGGCCGCACAGTGAGCCTGTGTGGGCCGCATTTGGCCCCTGGGCCGCATGTTGTGCAGACCTGGTCTAAACGAAGATTAGGAGTTTTGCAAAGTGCATGCTCTGTGAACGGAATAACCCAGGGCTTAATTTGTACCGGGCCTTGCCAGGGATAAGCCCCTGCACTTCTAGGCTTGGCAGTTCATAGACCCCCCACACCTCTGGACTTGCTGCATCAGTTATGAAAATAAAAATAAAAAATGGCTTGAGCTTTAGCACCTAATTGGTTTAGTCCCAGCACCTCTTTCATTACAAATTAAGCACTGGATGACTCCCTGACAAAGAAATACTGTTCTTCAGCACAGGCCCCAAAGCTATATTTTTCTTGCTATATTTTTTATTTAGGACACAAAAGTTCAAGTTTTGCCCTTAGTTACATATTAACCAGAGGGTTACAAAATGTAGCTGACAGCAGACTGACCCCCATTACTAGAGTATCTGAGCACAGCACAATCTTTAATATATTTATCCTGGCACATCCACTGTCAGGTAGGGAAGAATTTATGGAAGTACTGTTATCCCCATTTTACAGGTGGGGAACTGAGGAACAGGGAGATTAAGTGATTTGCCTGAGGTCACATAGTGAAAGAAGCTTCCTAACTTCTGGACCATTCTTCTTAGTATAGTTATAAATAATTTTACCTTGTCACCCCAGAACAGGTGATGCTAGGGCAACAAGGGATTCTTTATACCCAACGGGAGGGAAGATCCATTGTTAATATTTTGCTGAAAGTTTTCTAAAGAAGTTATGCCCTACTCCTGCTGTTTTACAGAGGAGAAACTCCCACTGAACAGGTGAAGAGTCCTTATTCCCACAAGAGATTTAGAAAATAAATCTGTCCCAGATAAGTTAACCTGCTCCAGAGCTGTCACATCTCCAAGAAACAACAACTGAATAATTGTGCTGCTAGTACATTTAACACTGCGCACGAATGATTTAATTAAAAACAACTTGTCTGAAATTTAAATAATTACTTTCCATGAACACGCCCAGTGTTTTGGCTGCACAGGCTAATTTTGTTCAAATATTTTCAGATAGCAGCATATCTGTCTGAGAAAACGTTAGTAACTCCCAAAAATGTGATCAGTATTATAAATGATTACTCGCTCAATAACTCGTACTAGAAAAAGTGTTTAATGGTTATTTTCCTGCGTAAAAATCAATGATTCAGTCATTGAACAAATATTATATCACATAACATAAGTGACCAACCATTGCATCCATAGTTTATGAAAACAAATGTTAAACTATTCAGGGAAACTTCCAAATAACAATCACACCCACAAATCAGGAACAATCATAAACCATTCATGAACAGAAAAGAAAGGGTAATTATTTTGGATAACTTATTCAAAATAAATGGCATTCTTCAAAATGAATTTGATATTATTTGATTTTTAGGTTGCTATTTAATTTCTGTTGTAAAGAATAGAGGATCAAATTTGTCTAACAATTTGTTCACAAAATCCTGACCTAGTCTCTCTTAAGCAGCACATGTACACTAATTGAGGCCTGCTTTTCACAGATATTGAGCACCAGCACTTCTAACTGAAGTCAATGGGAGCTGTTAGCGCTCAGCATTTCTGCAAGGCGCTAACCCTGCCCCTCATTCATAGGAAGATCCTGAATTCACTTTAACTGAAGGCTGTGCATAAGGCTCTGTGTCTTTGGCATAGCACAGTTCTGCAAGTACTCTTTTCATCCCAGTAGAGAGGAGGCCTCCCACGAGTGGCAAGACCGGTGAAGCTATAACTATGCAGATACACCAGCGAGGTGATACTCTTTGACCCGAGGAAAGGATTCAATTTCCCCACACCTGTGAACCTTCCAAACACATGGGCCATATACCTGAGCAATGTTTGAGGTCCAGCATTTGGCTGTAATAGTCTTGAGCAACCATGGTGATTTTGTTGACTAATAAAGAATTGTTTTTAATAAAAGAAATTTTAAATTTAAGAGACGGATACTAAAATGGGGAAAAACACAAATATAACTGAAAGAAACTGTACATATGTAATACTAACTTCCATTGGTTAAGCAGCTGGCCATGCCATGATAGAGGTCAGTCATGCTGATTACAGTATCTTCATTACTTTGTGCTTCCTCCAATCTTTGTCATATCCACCTTTTGTGTCTCATTTTCTATGAGAATTGAATCAGATGAGAGACAGTGCCTAACACAAGGGGCATGGGGCCTCTAGGTGCCACACAACACAAATAATAATAGTTTATACACCTCATGCTTCATTGTCCTGTTGGTCCACAGTTACCTTTGGACAACAAAAGTGGATTCTAGTGTAAGAAATGGTCCACAGCACTATAGTGATGAGCCAATATATAATACATAAAGTAGTAATTAAGAGTGTTACAGAGAGAGAAGAAATTTAATGGTTATTTCTGCACAAGAAGTGGGCAAGAAATATGGGTTTACTAATACACCCCATGTACTATCATGAGAGATGGCTTTGTCCAAATAGTTGTCAATGTAACAATCTGTCTGTTGGGTTTTCTGGATAGCTCTTCAGTAGCTCGTTTTGTCTCCTATGTACCTCAAAAGCCCAGCGGATAGATAGGGAAAAAAATCAGCAATCAATGGCCTGAATCTCAGCTGAGGGTCTCACTACTCTTTGTCCTGTGGGCTGGTGAGTGACTTGTTACACTTGATGAAATCTCTGCCCTGTGGAAAAGAAATGTACTTAAATGGTATTGTTGCTATAGCCAGGAAATATTTAGTACAAAATCCATAATAATTAAACTTGACGTGCACCAAGTTATATAGACAAATATTGTATAGCCATCCTTTAATCCCCCAACTTTATTTCCCCACGACTTGATGGGCAGCCAGCTCAGAAAAGGACCATCAGGGACTTTCTATGAATTATCATGTGTCATTCTCCTCCTAGAGTAAATCCCTTCTGAAATTCAGTCTTAATGAGTTCCCTCTTTAGGTTGGTCTGCTAGCTGCTATCTCTGTACACTCTCGCTAAATCAGTCTTTCATATCAAATGAGCACTGAAGGAAAATACTTTAAATACTCAATAAAAGCAAATGACTTTTTTATTTCCCTATAAATAGAGCCATTTCTATCTCCATTTGTAAGTGCACGCCATCGACTACTTACTGCATTGTATGACATTTGATACAGAGGGACACTTAACATGTTTACTTCCTGCTATTCTCATTGTTCAGCTGGCAAAAAAAGTAAAGTTCACTTCTTCCCTACAGACACTTTACTGTTTATGTAGTTTAACAATTCAATTTTATACCATAGTGCCTTTCCTTAAATCTTTTTCATACTTATAGCTAGCTCACCTGTAAGGCATATGTGTCCTGCACCTGTATCTGTAAGGTATATGTGTAGTGGACCTGGAGGCACATATCAAACTGCTGCAGGCTGGGCCAAATCCTGAAGTACTTATTCAGTCAAAACTCCCTTTGAAGTCAATAGAAGTCTTGACTGAGGACTTCTAAAATGGACCCTTTGACATCAAAGGTACTTTGTTGGCGGGTGAAGATTTTTTGCCTTATGAATTTTTTTGTGTTTAAATTATTCTGGGGCAGGAACATGCATGTCTCTGTACAAAAGTACTGCAAACCTGGAAGTTAAATGGAACAAAATCATTAGATGTCTTTCCCAAACTGTTTCTGAAGATACAACAAAACTGAAAGGTATTTATTTCAGAAAGAATGGCATAAACTTCCTGTCAAGCTTACATGGGGAGTTGAATCAAAAAGAGAAATAAAGGTGGTAGTTGCTGAAGGGTGCGCCTCTGACCCAAGAAATGAACATATCTGATATGTTTAGCTGAAGCTAAACAAGAAAAACAGAATAAAAATGGACTTTTCCCCCTTCTCCATCCAGCTTTTTCCCTCAATGGAATACACTGACATTCTTAGATAGGTTTTTCTCACTGACACTCATTTTTATTACTTTTGGAAATTAAAGTGAAATGTCACATAAGTTCCATCTTAAAGTTCCCCTTTTTATCAGTTTTGCCATGATTTCTGCAATGGCAGTTAGACTGCCCTTGTGGCAATTCAACTGGAAATCCCCACTGGCTACCAAGGGTGGCAGACATATTTTCTAAGGTTACGTCTATATTACCCACTAGATCAGCAGGTAGCAATTGATCCAGCGGGGATTGATTTTTTGCATTCAGTTTAGATGCAATAAATTGACCCTCAAGCACTCTCCCGTCAACTCCTGTACGCCACCATCACGAAAGGCACAGGCGGAATCGATGGGGGATCGTCAGCAGTCGACTCACCACAGTGAAGATGCTGCGGTGAGTACATCTAAGTATGTTGACTTCAGTTACGTTATTCACGTAGCTGAAGTTGCATAACTTAGACTGATCCCCTCTCCAGTGTAGAATTAATGAAATGCCCTAAGTTTTAAAAAAATACTTATAGTTATCCCATCTATAAGGCATTTATTTCCAGCAGTTCTGGATTACCAAACTCCTTGGGACTTCACAGCCCAAAACTTTATATGGAAAGCAAAACACTAATCTGTCTGTAAAATAGCCGGAACCCCAAGTAATGCTGAGACCCATAACTCAGGCAATTTCCCCAGTGAGAAGGGAATCATCCTCCAGATGTTAGAGGGGGAAATTGGCAGTCCTCTCACCTACATTGCTCCACCACCACAGCTAACTGAACTTCCCCTAACAGATTTCACAAGTGTGGAAGAACCACCTGACTCTGCAGTAAAGCGGGGTGAAATATTTCAGTTGAACAGTGTATTTGCAGAAGAATGTCATTTCAGTCAACCTGAAATTATTCAAGAATTGGACACAAATTCGCCAAATAATTTCAGCCAGAAAAAATATATAATCAGGCTAGATTCACAGAGTGGCCGGAAGAGAAGAAAATGGTAGTGTTAGTTGCCACAGTTCACAGGTTAACTGCACCTCAGACCCATCCATGGTCATGCCTTTATGTCTCAGGCCCCCTTAGGTCTCCTCTGTATAGGTGGGGACCCGCATCTTTCCTCCCTTTAGACAACAGATTTAGGCTTGCAGTCCCACTGAAATTCACTGTTCTTAACCATCAGTCTAACCCTACTCCTTCCCATATCAATTTTTGGGGCTGTGAAGTCCCAGGGAGTTTGGTAATCCAGGGCTGCCCAGAGACTGCAGTTCTGCGCCCTCCTAGGGATTATGACAATGGTTACCAGTTTGTTTCATTCAACCTGAAATGGTATTTTTTGATTCACTGAAATTTTTTGAGTTCAGTTTGATCATTTTTTTCCCCATTATTTTTCAGAACTGCCAGCGAACCAAAAAAAAATCAGTTCTTCACCCAGCTCTACTCTGCACATGGGGAAGGCTACCAAGCCTTCCACCAACTGCCTTATATTAATCAGATGCACAAATAAACATCAAGGAAATAAAACTTGAATAACCCTGTAGATTGCAACCAGAGGAAAGAAAGGATAGCCACAGTATATACCTGCTAAGTGGCTTTTACCTTTTTTTTCAGACAAATTATATGACTGCTCACAGCTTGGTTCTAAGAGAATGTTCTGTTCCATTAAAGGCATTTTTGCAAACCATTGACTGAAACAGGTGCAGCTAAGCTACTACCTAAAAGCCACAAAATGGTTGCTCCAGAAGCTTCCAATTAGCTCCTAGACTTACATTCATACTGTAAATCACTAGGTAGTACAATACTTTTACTTGCAATATGGCTTTGCCATCATGAGACAACTTACTTAAATATTCTTCCAAATTCTAAATGGCTTATCAATGTATCACTCTCCTCTCTGTCCCAGCTCCTTCCCACTTCATTTAAAGGCATAATTAGGGTATGCCTAAAGGTGCTTTGTTTTCCTCACAGATAGCTAGCTAGCTGAGAAACATGTAAAGAATTTAGTTAGTAAATAATTCATAGGCTACAGGTTTCTGCATGAGCTAGTTCAAAGCTTTCAAGTCTGGTATACAACAGCACAAAAATTGGAAAAACACAAGAGATACAGAAAAGGTTTAGAAGATATTATTGGATTCCTTTTCATAACTCACACAAAACAATCTGAAAACTAATAGTTTAAATTGCAAAGTAAATATTTGGTGGAAATAATATTGCTGAAAGGTGTTCAGATCAGAGGACTTTGAAGTGGTAATCAATGTAAATGATTAATTTTAAATAATCAAGAGGATTAAAAGAATATCAAGATTTTTTTCAAGAAAGATTGAATGCACCATCAGAAATCAATCTGCAATTGAAAAATATTGGAAAGTAAAATACAGACCATATTCATTATTGCTTAGTACCTTGAACATCATAAGATATTTACATTAACTGATTTTGCACATTGTCCCACTAACTCAGCAATCAGGCAATCCCTACATTATTCTAAAATAATTCTTTAGTAATAAAATGCAAAAAGGACTAAATTAATCCTAGTGTAATTTTACTGACTACAGTAGAGTTGTGCCCACTTATACCAGTGCTGAACTTAGTCCCAAGCGTTCTCCTCTTTCAGTGTAACTTTGTGAGGATGCTCTGAGCCAACTGTAGAATTTTTAACACTTTGGGTTTTATTACCCAATTAGGCTCCAGTCCAGCGAAGAATTTAAACTTGTGCCAAACTTTAAAAATATGATTGGCCCCCACCTTTGAGTATGACTATTTGCAAAGGTTTACTAGTCCTGCCTCAGTGCAGCAGGCTGGACTCAGTGACTTTGAGTCCAGCCTTACATTTCTTTCTGTAAAGAAAACAAGGAATACTTGTGGCACCTTAGAGACTAACCAATTTATTTCAGCACAAGCTTTTGTGGGCTATAGCCCACTTCATCGAATGCATAAAATGGAACACACAGAAGTAAAATACATTTATATACATAGAAAGCATAAAAAGTTGGAAATTACCATACCAATTCTAAGAGGCTGTTTAATTTGGATGAGCTATTATCAGCAGGAGAAAAAAACCTTTTGTAGTGATAATCAAGTAGATCTGTGTCTGATAGTTGACAAGAAGGTGTGAAGGAAACTTAACTTAGGGAAACAGATTCAATTAGTGTAATGACTAAGCCATTCACAGTCCTTGTTTAACCCTTGGTTGATAGTGATAGTGATCAATTTGTAAATTAATTCCAGTTTGGCAGCTTCTCATTGGAGTCGGTTTTAGAAGTTTTTCTGTTTTAAAATTGACACCTTCAAGTCTGTAACAGAATGGCCAGGGAGACTGCACTGTTCTCCTACTGGTTTTTGAATGTTATGATTCCTGATGTCAGATTTGTGTCCATTTATTCTTTTGTGTATAGACTGTCCAGTTTGGCCAATGTACATGGCAGAGGGGCATTACTGGCACATATCACATTGGTAGATGTGCAGGTGAATCAGCCTCTGATGGTGACTGTATCTGTGACTCTATAACCTTTATGCACACAATTCTAGTTAAAGTCACATTAGATACAGGAGCAATGTTTAGCTATTTTGCAAGTTTATGCTTAGGAGCACCATTAGGTTTTTGTTTTGTGATTTATTTTGCGCAACGAGGTCTTTTCCAAAGTGGCCAAGTGTTCTCATTCATCCTCTAAGCCAGTGTGGCTGTTTAAATGCAGTAAAATTTTGCAGTACATACTCACCAGAAAGCTCTACTATAAGCATCTGACTTTCTGGCAGCATTATTTGGTTACACCAATGTTATTATCTTTATTACGTACTGATGTGTGGATGTTTTTCCTCCCATTCAGTTCAATTATGTCATTATAGTCATTCTTTTCCGTAATAACACTGGAATGTAATAGTAGAAGTATAATAGTGCAAGTGCCAAAAGAAGTACAAGTGCAAGTGTAATACTGCAAGTGCCAAAAGAAGTTGTTAGAGAGTGTTTGCACTCTAAATTGAGGTGTGATTGCATCATGGGTAGACTTACCTGTGTTAGCTATATCCAGGCCAGAATGACTAAAATTACATGAGATAGTGCATGCTTCAACATGGGCCTGTTTACTGCCATGCCAGAGATTGAATTCAGAAACTTTTCATTTACCTCATTCACTTTTCATTCACCTCAGTGCTAGACTGTGTTGATGCATTCACCTCAGTGCTAGACTGTGTTGATGCATTTCTACTTATAGTAATACAATCAGGCGCTTAATCAGATGTTTATGCAACATACAGTGATTAGTAATTGACATGCTTTCATTAGTTAACTTGCTTGTGTGCAGCAAATTACTTTTCTGAGACAGTGCGAGCAATCTTTTCAGGCAATAATAATAATGGGTAGTTGTCCATTCATTTCCCACGAGTTTAATTCCTAATTTTATTTTCATAGTTTGAACAGAATTAATATTAATAGATTTGCATGAGATTTATATAATTATTTGTTTTCAAGACTTGGTTGGACTATTTTCAACTGCCATCCTTAACCTTTTATTTGAGATTAATTAAAAAAGTTGGCATATCACTTTGGTCCTAGTCAGTTCCCTTTGGTCTGCCAAAATTTGGACATTACCTTATCTGGCTCACCAGCAAATGTAATTGAATACCACTGCTATAGATAGCTAGGTAATTACATGGATAGCCTCACTGTGTGTATTATTACCAGATATACGCCAACATTAAAATGGTTTTGTTCATTTTAACTTTGATTCCATTTTAAATTGGTAAATCACATTTAAAAAACCAAGATCATCTGACAATATTTGGTCACCACTTCTCACAGCTCCAATTGTCCAGGAAAGGCGAACCACGGCCACTGGGAGCTGCGAGAGCCGTACCTGCAGACGCTGAAGTAAACAAAGCGCTTCACGGCCCGCCAGGGGCGTCCTCTGAACAAGCCGCAAACCAAGTATGGGAAACTCTGCCCTAGCTAAATCATTAGGGATTGAACTAAGCCTGTCTCATCTGGAAGTTGTTCTTTACCTCTCTTAATTTACACAGAGCCAAACCATAGTGTTTAAATAACGATCTATCATAGAGACTGGATCCCATTAACTCTGAAGCATAACATGCTCATTTTCTGCAGATGCAAAATGCAAAGCGGACGTAGGGAAGCAACGAATATTTTGACAGCCTACCTCCAAACAGAGAGAGTGTCTGCACCTCTCCAGGCCCTCCTAAGGGCCCACATAGGCTATCAGTGTGAGCAAAAGATCTCACTCTACTCTGTGTAACAATGCTGACCTTTGTGCTCCTGTACAACTTTTCCTCCTCTCCACTTGTATAGCAGATGTAATACCTAGCATATTAATATTTAAGGACAGCATTTCCAGAAGTGCATGCCAGCTTAAGCCAGTTTGAGTCATGTACTTGAAAGCAGAGAACTTAGGCTTTCTTTGAGCTCACTGCTAGCACATTGCCAATATAAGTACTTAAAAGCAAACTTTTTGCCTCCTCTTTAGCACTGAAGTCTCTTTAAGACTGTTCAATAACCTTTTGCTGCAGCTCTCTGGCAGACTGCTCTACAAAACTTTACTGTTTGAAAACCTGAGCAACCTTTTTCTACGTAAGTCTTTCCTGATGTAATGCAGAGGACAAGAAAGATACGAGCCATTTTTCATCTTCCCTGCCACGTAATGTGAAATGGGATTAACTCAACAATTAGACAGTAAGAAAAAATGGTTTTGGTAATCCGGGTTTATCACTAGTGGTGCAATTATACTCATAGCCATATTTATAACATGAAGAAAAGTGCAAAACAAAAAAAAATCCAATTCCTTAGGCAAGCTTAATCTTTATTGTAAACCAGATTTCATGTTTGCTTTTATCAGTTATTGTGACCAGTTGCTTTACTTGGTGATGTTAACAGATATAATTCACAGCTAGCCCACGTACCTTCCTTTTGCGCACATGCAGACTACAGCTGTTTTGATCAAGTGCATGAAAATGATTTCTCTGTAGGAAGAGAGGAAGGATGATTCCCAGGTTTATAGACTTCCTCTGAGGCCTGGGCAATTGCTGAGCACTGCATTCAGTAGAGTATTTAAGAACATGTTTAGGATTAATAATGTGTTTTAAGTCTTTGCTGAATTAGAGCCTTTATCTGTGTCTCAGTTTCTCTTCTGTAAAAAGAGAGAAATTATACTTTTCTCCTAGTCTTTATCTGTCTTATCTATTTAGATTGTAATCAGGGCAAAGATTTTCTCTTATAATATAAAACAGTACAGTTTCCAGCACTTTAGAGGCCCCATCTCAGTTAGAGACTCCAGCTCCTACTCTCATACAAATAGTTGTTAATCATAATAATAAGGAAGGAGAGTTGGAGGCAAAAAGAAGGATTTTAGGTAAAACGATAAGTAGGAAGTTCAAAATGAGGACAGAAGAAAGTTCAAAATGAGGAAGGAAGGAGGAGAGGGTTAGGAAGAAGAAACAAAATACAAAATGAAAGTGAAGGGAATCAAAACAGAACACAGCTTTAGAAGAGAAATGAGATCCTGACTTGCAGTGAAGGGGTATTTTAGGGCATCTTTAGAGTCCTCTTTCTCCCATCCAGGAACTGACCACAGAGTACAAATCAGAGCCATTTCAGACAGTTTATTGTTCCATCTGTCAACATCCTCCTGGAGCTCTTATGACAACTGGGGATTGCCAAGTGCAGGGGAACCCAGTCTTGCACGCTTCCTCGTAATCATGGCACATGGCTGCAGGGAAAGGCAAAGAAGGTGTAGGAGTTGCTAGAGTGGCTCCCTGGCACCAGAGTTACATCCTGTGGTTGGGTAAGGCAGCTTCATGGTGGCTGTGCACCCTGTCCTAATGCAGGGGAGGCTATGTGCCAGTCTCTATAGAAGAGAAGATGTATATTCATTTCTTTAGTGTTTAGTGCTCTTTACTGTTTAATGGGAGTATCACATAATTCCCTTTTGTTCTTCCTTTTCTTTTACAAATGCATCTTTTACATTTTTTCTTTTATTATTTTCTGTTTGTAATGGATGCCTCTCCAGACATGTTAACCTTTGAGTCATGTCATAGCTACAAATTTTGATAAGTGTGCTTATAAACTTCAAGAAATGCTTACAGATAAAATATAGTTAAATGAATCACAGGGAAATATCTATCTATCTGTCTGTCTGTCTGTCTGTCTGTCTATCTATCATCATTGATATCTCCCAATCCCCTAGTTAAAAAGTCAGCTCTGCTTTTCACGTTCAAGATGTTATTGGCTTCTACTAGGCCCAGAAATAGCCATTGAACACTTTTTCATCTGACTCTTGGGACTGATATTAGTGTGACACTCTTTCAATGTGGCACTCTGTTGCTCTCTCCTAGTGTAGTGACTGGGCCATATTGAGAAGTTGCTGAACATGCTACAGCCTTGGGTAATAGACTTCTTAGCTCAGCTAAATGCTAGTGCTCTAAGATCTAGCAGTCCTAAATTCAATCTCCATTGCCAACATGTCTAAGGGTTACAGCAGCATTACTTGTACTTTGAGTCTCTAATGTATATTAGGATGCTTCTGTTCCCTCTTCTACACTGTCAACACCATGTTACATGAAAAAAAGGCCCTCTGAACAACTAGTGAAATATAGGTGCTCACTCTTATCCATTTTCATATTCATTTTCATATTCATGATCTTATAAATCATAATAATATATTCATAAACCTTTAATAATAATCAAGTTTGGATTATATTTGAGGCTGCAATGTTCCATTTCACACATAGCACCAATTAATTTAAAAAAGAATGATTGTTTTGCTATCATTTCCATAGTTGTTTCCTAATGAACCAAACTGCCATCAACACTAAGTCTTTTGTTATTGATATTTATAACAACAAAGCTTGTACTAAAAAAAAAAGACTTTGATAAATGTATCATTTCCATCCCACCAGCTTTCTCATTAAAAAACAAACAAGTTAAAAGAGTGCTTGATTGTTGAGTAGTGCTGGGCAACCTATTTTGGACAAACTGTTTATTATGCAGTTTCAGGTCAACCAAAATTATTAGTGAATTGGACACAAATTTACCAAATAGTTTCAGCCCCAGAATTATTTGGGTTAGAGTCACAAGGAGATTGAGGCTTAGGCAGTATTCACCCCTCCGTGGGTGCCTTTGTAATACCCAGGCCCCTCTTTTATAGCCTATTTTTGGACACTCACTTGGGAGAGGGAAGACCTAGGTTCAAATCCCAGGTCTGGGGTAGGAACTTGAAGTCAGGTCTCCCCACACTCAGGTAAGGGCTGTAACCTCTAAGCTATGGGGTATTCTGAGGTGAATCTCCCTCAGTCTGTCCTGCTGAAGTTGTTCTATTTATATATATTTAACTATTCACGGAGTAAGCGAGAGAGAGAAAATGACAATATTGTGGTGGTTAGGGCACCCCGTGGGAGAACCAAGTTCAAGTCCCAGCTGCAATCAGGCAGAGTGGGGAATTCAGTCCTGGGTCTCCCATTTCCCAGATGAGTGCTCTAACCACTAGGTTATTAGGTATGAGGGCCTGGGTATCACCTCCCTACTCTAGCCCCTTGTTTCCATTGCACTGTTATGAAAGACTAAGAATGTCCAGACTTCAAAATGTATGGGAGACATTCCATTAATGGCTCATAGAACACAAGAAGCAGGAGTGAAGATGGAGGGAAATGACCAGCAGTGAGCAGTCCACTGACCAGAGGACTGAGGAGCAGTATTTATATTTATGAATGCTATTAATTAATACAAAAGCAACTAACAGGGGTTAGAATACTCTACCTAAAAATTTGGCCACCAATTTATTTGTGGGAGCCGATGGGAAATGTCAGTTGCTGGAAAATTTAATTGATGTTACACATTTTCCTTAGTTTACAATTAAAGAACTAATTTTGTTCTGAGGCACTTTAAAGCTGCCAGTTATCAATCTTATTGGCTATTTGGGTTCCTTGTTTGGAGATCTCAATTGACTCATCTTTACTCCCTTTTGGTTTTTGTTTGGAATTTTCTCTTGCAGGCATAGCTTTGGTGAGTGGTAATGTCAAAAGCATACGATCATCCTGTTTGTGTTGATATCATCAGTAAATAGGGTGACCATACAGCAAGTGTAAAAAATTGAGATGGGGGTGTTGGGGGGGTAATAGGTGCCTATATAAGAAAAGAAACCCCAAATCGGGATTGTCCCTATACAATCGGGACAACTGGTCACCCTATCAATGAACCAGATCTCAGTAACATGAGGGTGCCATCTTTTGAATGGTTGCCAGAAATGTTGTGAAGGCCAAAAGTATAATTGGGTTCAAAAAAGCATTTGATAAGTTCATGAAGGAAGGTCCATCAATGGCTATTAGCCAAGATGGTCAGGGATGCAAAGCAATCCTCTGACTGTCCCTAAATCTCTGACTGCAGGAAGCTGGGACTGAATGATAGGATGGATCACATGATAATTTGTCCTGTTTATACATTCCTTCTGAAGCACTTGGCACCAGTCACTATTGGAAGACAAAATAGATGGACCATTCATCTGATCCACTATGGTCATTCTTATACTCTTAAAGAAAGTAAGAAGAATATTTTTAGAAAGCATGGGAAGAAGAGACTTGTGATGAACTTTTTCTTATTTTATAAATGTTACTTTTCTCCAAAATCAGAACCCAATTTCCCCCTCACTTAGATCTGAATCTTGCATTGTGATTACAACTCCAAATCTACAAGCCAACTGTAAACCCCCACAGTCTGCCGTGCAGTCTAGTTATTAAACAAGAATGTACAATAAGTGAGAGACTGAAAATTATAGCAAATTGCCTCCTCTACTTCAGCCTTTTCATCTGCCCCAACGGAATCTTTGGTATGCGTGTTGTCACCATTAATCATGTAAACATTAGAATATTTACATTGCTAACTACCCTAACAGCAAGTACGTGGAATAAGAAAAAATGTTTTGAATTCAAATGTTACTTGATACAACTGTACCATCATGTTCATGAGAGAATGGTATCCAAATTCCTGAAAGCAATGTAAAAGCAATTATTTTCCCCCAGCCTAATTAACCCTTAGAATATTAAATCCCATGTAGATTTGTTGAGACATAGTCCGATGTGTCAATTAAGAAAGAGGTTTTCTTGTGAGTGGCAGATCATTTTAAGCAAGAGAATTATTTTCCCAACCTCTTTCAGTACTTCAGTTAGTAAAGTATCCTTTATTCAGTGGGATAAACTCACTGAACTGGGACATTGTTTTCCTCTCCTCACTCTAGTCTGATAATCACCCACTAAAAGATTGAAGAAACTACTCTCTTTTAAGAAATAATTTTGGAGCAACTGTATAATTGCCCTGTCTGGTGCCACATATCTTACTTAAGGTATTTTCTTTGTATTACATGCTTGATTTGCATAATAATCAGAGCAGAGATCAAATACAGCCCTACTGAGTCTTGAGGGTAGGAATAGCAATTTCTGGATATTTGATTTCAATCTACATTTTTTATTTTGCTAAATTATAGTGATTTTTCAGAATTTCAAATTAGTGCCACAATTTTAATATATCTTTTTCCACCTTTTGTGCTATTGGATGTTCTAAATAGCTGGGTATACATATTTAAAACCCTTCAAATCCGAATTATATTTAAGCATCTCTTCTTGTCAATTATCTTTAACTGTCACTTTAAAATCCAAAGTGCACACTAATTTTATTTTTTGCAAAAAGGAGAGCAATGAATGAAATGAACATAAATGTTTCATATTCAAACTGCTACCTTTGTAGCTGCCTGAAGAGATCAAACACAGTTATATATGATTGTATAGTGCCATACGGATCTTTGTGCTAGAGAGTTCAATAGTATGTGTATTGGGAACATCGGTCTGTGGTCAAGTAAAGATTATAACAAAGAGGGGAAAGGGAAATATATCTCTAAAAAGAAAATGTTCTGTATTCTACATTCATCTCCTTTTGATTTCTTGACTTTTCATTTTTCAAGTGATCTTGTTTGATTCAAATCAGGATGAAAAAATAAACTTCAATGATTCTGAAGTCGACTGTTTTGTCACCTTGTTAATTATTGGCAGGTGAAGAGGAGCTAGTGCTGGAATTAAAAATATTAAATAAAGACTATAAAGGGCATTGTTATTAGAACTGAGCTTTCCGGGTGTAGCAAAAAGAAGGAATCATATCAGAAGTCCGTAGCTCACTGGAAACCATTCATTTAGTAGAAGTGTGGTAGATCTAGGACACAAGTGGGAACCTATATCATGACAGCTGTAAAATTGTGCTCCATCTGCTTGAGATCACAATGCTGGATCATTTTAAGGACTGAGTCCTCGCTAGCGCTGTTGCCTTTCCTGCTTTAGAAGGCTTTATCTTCAGGCCTCAACAGCTTGACTGAGTCTCAAATGAAAACAGTCCTTGAAAAGCCGTCATGAGGATTCACTGAAATGGTGACAGCAGGCAACTCCACTTGGATGTTTGTTCCATTAGTAAGCTTAGGCCAACATTTTCAAACTAGGGTGCCTATAGCTAAACCCCTAAATGCACATATAGGCACCAGAATAGAAGTGGTGTTAGCAGAAGTGCTGAAGTCATTGGGAGCTGTAGATGCTCTGCGTATCTGAAAGTCTGTTTTTATTGAGAGGTGAGATTTACAAAAGCACCCAAATCCCATGGAATGTTTGTCTCACCCTAAGGAACCAAATATAGGTGGTATTGATGGTCATTGTGCCATGTTATTTCCCTTATCATTGAATGGCTACTTTACAAATGTCTCCATGAAACTGCAAATGTTTTCGTATCCCCTTGTATATTCCGGGGTGTTAGGCATAGCAGCAACTCATTCAGGTAATCTCAGGGGACAATGCAAGATGTAACTGCAGTGTCAGCAGATACACCCATGCTACCTTTAATCTAGATAGTATGGATAAAAATAGCAGCAGCAGCACAGGCTTCAGTAACATGAGTGGGTAACCCTGGCTCCAGATGGGTTTGTATACAGGGCCAGTTAAGTTTGATGCAGCCCCAGGACTGTTATAGTTTTGGGGACCCATATTTGCATATTCAGTTCCTTCCCTTTAATGTTTTTTCCACCACTCAGGCCTAACACTAAACATTCTATTGCCAAATATTGGGAACCTGTGAGCTAGGTGGCGGATCTCAGTAGTTCACAGTGCTACCTAGAAGTTATGCTCCAAGTTGTATTGGTGGTTGCAGGCAGGATTCTCATGTATCCATTCTATCCAACAAATAGGAGACTCTACAAATTAGTCGAGTGCACTCTTGTTTATGGCTCATTGGTTATTGCAACACAACATCAGTCTATGTTGCAATAGTAGTATGGATAAAAATAGCAGCAGCAGTAATGATGAATGAGTAATAGATTCAATTGCTTTCAACACATTACAGTAATGCCCCCTCACTTTGCCCATAAAAACATACTGAAATGGCCTTTTTTTAAAAAATGAGATGAGATAATAAGCAGCCCCCACCTCCCTTCTTTGTCCTGCAGCACTTAAGTACTTTACACAGCACAAATATAAATGTTATAAAAACATCCATTTCCAGGCTCGAGAAGAGTTAATGTAAATATCATCAGGTATATTCCATGCTATTATCCTGGCTGTAAAGAACTTAGTCACACAGAATGCCCATAAAGAAAGCCTCATTACCAGGCAACATTACTGAGCTATAATCTTTAAACAAACCTGACATGACTGAATAAACACATAATTTTTCTAAAGTAGAAGGAAGGAAGTATACACAACACTGCTTAAAAACACATTTTCTTTATTTCTTTTCTGTTGTTGTTGGTCACTTATAAGAAAAGTACCAATATGTATATGCTTTAAGGGCCTTTGATAAAAATCACATCACCGAGAGTCAATTAGGAAAACAAAGCTATAACTAGTTCATATACAAATTCCATTCTCTTAAAATACAGTTCTGTCCAGAATTCTATCCTCTAAAATGACACAGTGACATCCCATATTGAATTTCCACACAAAAAGTCATTCTCTTTATCAACCCTGTACTCTCCAACTTTGAATCTGAGAGCTAAAGTGTTTTTTCCTCTCTCTCATACACATTATGCCCAATAACAAGAGTTCTGCAAGACAAATGGTGCCCTCACCACTGCCTAAGTGGGTTTGCACAGATGAAGGTGACCGAAAGGTAATAAATACTTCTTAGGTAGTTCCACTGATCACGCATAGGAAGATGCAAAATCCATTCCTCTCCTATTGCAAGAGGAGTTGAGTGAGCTCAAGGCAGTTTGGATTGTGATAGGAGTTTGATGCTGAGAGGAACAGGCTGTTTAATTACTCTTAGTAAGCTAAAGCAAAGAAAATACATAGATAAAAGTCCTTAGCTTCTAACAATGATAAAAGCTGTCACACGGGTCAACATAAAATCCAGTCACAGAGCAGAAATCAAAGTAAAACCAATTGATTTAGCAGTTCAGAAACAGATTGTAGACCCAATTCCCTTATGCCATGGGCACATATGTGTCTGTAGCACTCACAGGGAAGTACAGCAAGGCCAGAGTAGCTATAGAGGACAAAGTTTAGAAAAAGCAGGTTTCTCAATGCTTTAAATATTGCATCTTGGACTTGGTACAGACAGTTTTATAACACACATGGAGAGGTAGCTCTAGTCCTGACCTCATCCTAAATAATGTACAGTAGTTAGTTCAAGTACTAAATATAGTTGAGCCATTAAGTAATCCATACCATTGTATTAGTTTGTAGTGTAGAGATACTACCAAAAGCTTTTACTTCAGAAGGAGAGAGAGAGGAGTAGGAGGTTGAAAGC
Source organism: Dermatemys mawii (assembly GCA_007922305.1). NCBI lineage: Eukaryota > Metazoa > Chordata > Testudines > Dermatemydidae > Dermatemys > Dermatemys mawii. The sequence continues at coordinate 61,812,535 of ML677341.1, forward strand.
AAATAAACAAGTTAGGAAAAAGACCTTAAACTCAAAATTGTAAAAATATAAATCTTTAGATTCAGTATGGAGTCTACTTAAGCATATCAGGGTTGTTCCACAAAAGACAGAAAGAAAAAGCAGCATGGTAAAATGACAAGATACATGAGTACATGTAGGAAATAGAAATCCATCCTTTGTGCTCTAGACTATTCTCAAACAGATCTGACAATGGTCCAAAAACTGAACAAACAATTTCTACTCCACTGAATCAACTGGAGGAAAAAAACACAAAAGCAAAAGCTTCTAAAATCAAGGTGATATTACAATAGATTAAATTGAATACACTTCCTTTATCATGATTAATAATGTTTTAAAAAATGTTTTCCATTTATACAACAAAGTAAGTTAAAGCCACATCAAGGTCTGCTCCAAAGAACACACAGATTTCTTCATTGCTATCCATTTGCTTTCATCCATTTTGTCTGTTATCATTTTGTCAAGTATAATACAGGGATAAGGAATGATGGGAAACCCGACATAGTTTCAAAGTTGGAATTTGGTTCAGAAAACATCCAAGAGTTTTGGAGTCTACCTAGGGTGACCAGACAGCAAATGTGAAAAATCGGAACAGGAGGCAGGGGCTAATAGGAACATATATAAGAGAAAGACCCCAAAATCAGGACTGTCCCTATAAAACTGGGACATCTGGTCACCCTAATTATACCTGAAGAATATTCGAATGCTCTGGGCATTTTAAGTGTACAAAACTGGGCTGGAAATCTCACAAGAACCATTTTTCTTGCACAAGTTCTGGCGCAATCTTAGCTGGAAATATCATAGCCAAGATTTACAGTTTCATTTTCAGAAGTCATTTTTTGGGTGCAAATTGAGACACTCTTAAGGGACCTGATTTTCAGAGTTGAAAATACTCAGCACTTCCTGAAAATCAGGCTCCTTTAAGATGGGTCATGAGCCTCCCCAAAACTGAGACACCTAAAAATTATTTTGAAAGCCTTGATCCATGAGAGTAACCTCTTCTCTTGGTACATCAGCAGTTTTGGCCCCACTTTTGGAATAAGGCCTGCATAGATTTTACAACCACAGAAAGCTTTGGTTTTAATTCATTTTTTAAAATGGGCTAAAGTTTCTTTGAATCAATTCACCCATCTGCAGGGAAATTTTTGTCCAGACTAATGTATCTACAGTGACGTCCTTTCCTTCTATTTTTTAAAAATCTCAATAGCACCCAAACCATTCACTTTTTAAAATGTTGCATCTAGAAGGCCCAGTGATGGAGACACAGAAAAACAGATAATGCAAGGCTTTTTATTAGAGATAAATCCAAGGTGGAAAGTTTGGACCTGAATCTGAATTATTTCAAAATTAAGGGTTTGTTGGTTCAGTTTAGATAGAGAAATACTTGAAGATTAGGATCCAGAAAAGGAGCCACTCTTATCAGTACACATATCTTCAGTGCATATAAAACCTATAAAATAAATTTCATCTTGAATATCACTTCAGTTTTATATTGAATATTGCAATTATAGATAAGAACACTAATTAAAGATTTAAAATGCCAAGTGCTGATCATTCCTCTACGTCTTTTTAGGGCCAATATCCAGCTGCTTCAGCCACGCAAACAAGTCAGAACAAAGGTTGAGGATCTGCTCCAAAAAACACAGCTGATCTGAGAGGGGGAAAATGAAATGCTGATATCTTCAAAGTGCTTTACAAATATTAATCTTTGCAACACTAGTGTGAAGAATGTAAGTATCACTACTTCACATTTTCTGGATGGGAAAACGGAGGTGGTGGGTTAAGGGCCTGCTTTTCTCAGTGGGAGATATGTTATGAAATTCAAATGGGAATATGGTTGGACACCAGGTGATTTTCCTAACATTTTGCAGAACGGTCAGGTCAAATCCAGGAGTTTCTGTCTTTGGGTTTTATATTGCCACCTATCACCACAATTTCTGAGCAGGAGTAACAATGATTTGGTTTTCTCCATAATGTACTCCATATATTCACTCATCTATGGTCATCTAATTTCCCCAATAAAATCTTCCCATTTTCTTTATTAAGTAGCCATTGCATATTCTCAAAAAGAGAATCAAATACTTGTGTTTTTGTTGCTTCATTTTCCTTCCTGCTAATAACTGAACTTGTAATGAAACCATGTGGTAAGAAATAATCCACAGGGGAAACAATCAGTGAAAAAAAGTTAAATTAATTTTATTAGAATTGCTCATGAGGAAGTAACTGAGCTCTCTTACTAAAGAGTGAGAGCAATACATTAACTGTAGCTGTCAAAATTTCATGTAGCATTCTTCTTATGCAGCTGGCATCCAGCCATACTATCAAATCACAGCATTCTTATACTTCATGTAGATTTTCTTCACTGCAAGAGATCTATTTAACTAGTTGGCATGTTAAATTCACTTTTAACTATCCTGAAGAATTCTATGGAATTAGCCCTCTATGTGTCTCATCATTTTTATTTAAGGCTTTCTCACCCCCAAAGCTACAGCAACAATTCATGCCAGAAACTGTGAACTAAACTCCACCTGTACATTACATACATTGATGCCAATAAGCATTCCAGATTGCCCAGTAGAGTGTGATAGGACTTCATTCATTCTCCTAGTACCAGCTGCTTTAAGAAGAGATCTTGAGTAGGCATTTTGATGTTCATCTGTTTTTCTAAATAAAGATTTTTAACTTCAATATGGCTAGTGTTAGGAGATTAATTGAATTCACTTATTAGAGGTAGAACATGTAGAAGCCACTGTATAAGTATTCAGTCACTTTAATGCTAATTGCTCTTATGAATTTTTTTAAAATATGACTTTCAGTATTTAGTACAGTACCTCTTAGAAGGCCATTTCTGTTTATACTAGGGAATACAAAAAAGACAACACAGGATGAGAATCAATACAGAACCACTATGACTTCCATATACCATAAGCATTACCTAACAACCCAGCATATATTATAACTCAGTATCTCTTATGTTAGACTGCAGTATTTTGCAGGTATAAAGATTCAGGTTTCTATTAGAGATCTTATAAGGACAGTAGATTTCACAATATTGCTTTGGAAAATTTATAATATAGCATTGCATTTTGCTATAAATCTATCAGTCTCTTTGCTATCAATTATAAAGCTGTTGCTAGGGTACGATCCAGCTCTATAATGTATTTAGAAATTCAACCTGAATCCTTCTCATAATTTTGAGCATTATTTTAATTTTTTGTATGCACATTGTTTCCCTGAAAGGACTAGAATAAGCATTAATAAGTGAAACATTCTCTATCAGCATCACTGAAATCTGGAAAGTCCCAACCTGTGCCCTACACTAGGAGCTCAGACGTCACTTTCCGTGGAACTTACAGCAAGTTGATGGAAAACTTTAGCCATATTATTGCTGTTAAATCAAGGGAAAAATTATCCCTGCCAAAAACAATTCCCTTTGCAATTTGTTACCTCAGTTATCGGCAGTATTCTGGCCGTACTCTGTTTTCTCTGTTCATTGTTATGATTGGTAAAGGAAGTACAGGTCACTCTGCAATGACACCAGAACACAGCTGCACAGACGGTTCCTTATAATGAAGACATTATTACACAATAGTGAGAAGTAAAAAATGCACATTTCCTGCCCTAGGCAAAAGGTATCCCTTTGAAAAGGATAAATGATGTAAAGGGGGAAAAAGCGAATCCTTCACATTCATCTCTCTTTTTGTAGGTCTTGTACAGGGCAAGGTGTTATTAATAAGACAACTGACAGGGAGTAGAGAAATGTCTGTTGGATAAAAAAAGTGTTCTGATCAAATGAAACACAAGCCCCATTAGTACTAGTTTGAAAGAGGCTTTCTTATGCCCTCACAGAACACTTCTGTGTCTTCCAAGATCCACATCGTGCTATATGATGTTAACGTGGAAAGAAAAGAAAAGCTACATCCCTCAGACACATCATGCTACAGTCTTCAGTATCTGTCACGTTATAACGTATAATCAAATATACAACATACTGTGGTGAGGGTTATGCATTACCTTGATATGATTAGCTGCATATGAATTTAAGTCATTCACAGCAAGGAATCACAGTCCAGAGCAGCCAGAAAGCTATATTTGCATATTTTAAATGATCAAGTGTCACTTGTCTTTTACTGAATTATGTCAAATTCAAGTTGCTGCTGATTAATGCTGTAGTTAAATAATTGAGGTATATTGTTTACTCATTGATTTTGCATATCTCACCTGGAAGCCCACATTTTTTGGCTAATTCACTTTCACTGTGTATACAGATTGCTGACTGATTGGCTGAATTTGACTTCATTTTCCATAGGTCAACAGCTGACAGGAAGAGGAGAATATACTGGAAAAGAAAGCCTACAAAAATGCCCAAGGTCAGACTTAGAAGCCTAGATTGAATGAACCCATTTCAAATTAACAGTTAAGTACTGAGGTGCCATTTTGTATAGTCATCTTGGAGAATTTAGTTCTTGAATAGGTTCAAAATAGAAATATTTGATTAGGTGTGATTATGAGTATTATATATTAATTGTTATGTTATTTGGGTACCTCCTAGTTCCATATCATTTGCAGGGATGAGCAAATTGGGAAACTTATCTGAGCTGAACCAAACCCAAACTCCAAACCAAATTTGGAAAGATGAAGAGGAACTTAAGCCCTCCCAAGGTTTCATTCATTTTTTCCCCCATTTACTTCAATGAATATTCCCACCTCAGCCAGTCCATTTCCTCCTATTGGCTTGTGTGGAGGGAAGAATGTTAGGATGCTTGTATGGCAGCACACTGCGCTGCTCCTGTAAGGAAGTTATTTTATGGGCATCTTATCACTTAATCCCGGCTTTCTTCGCTCCTTCTTTGACTCTCTCTCTTCTCAGCCTGACAATTTTTGAGAAAAACAAGCAGAACTCTTCAGTGTTATTTCTTCTTACATGTGCTTTACTTGTCTCTCTTCACGTCCTCTTTCATCCTTAATGGCTAGCGGGGAAAAAGTACACTTAAAAGTGTTATATATAGCTTATGCTAGATATATTTTCCTCCATTTCTCCACTCTCTTCTTGTCGCTTCTCTCACAGATATGTATCAGGCTTGTTTCACACTCACTATTATGCTTGGAAGAAAAATTTAACAGCCTGATGAGAGGGCACTTGAATAGAGGTCTCCCATCTCTCAGGTGAGTGCCCTAACCACTGGCCTGTAGTGTCATCCTGAGTCTCTTTGTGTATTCATACATAGAGGAACAACTTCAACAGGAGACACAGAGATACCCACATTAGCATATCCCAGTGCACCTTTGTTCAGGAAACTCACTTGGGAGGTGAAAAACCCATGTATAAATCCCTTCTCAAGCAGGCAGAGAGGGGAACTAAACTGAGACCTCTCATGTCCTAACTGAGTACTTTAATCACTGGGCTAAAGGTTATAAGGAAGGTTTCCTCCTCCTCCTTCCTATGCATTTTGTATGGAGTTAAGCATGTGTTGCCACAATTATTGCAAGAACAACTTATTCCCCTTATTCCAGCAGAGGGATCTTAGCTGTGGATCCCAAGAGGTAGGGTCCTTCCTCCAGTTTGGAGTTAAGCTTTTAACTCCGGGAAAGTGACAGGGCTTGGGTCTCATCTCTTTCCTCAGCATCTGCTATTGACTAGCTTAGGTGGCTCCCTGCCTAGATTGCTGGCTTTTGTGGAGCCTATTGTTAGGCACTTATTCCTCTCCATGAATTGTATAGAAATCTTTGGAACCTACCTTAAGGACTGTGGATTCCATTGGGTGGGTAGGCACCTAAAAGTTCCATGCTGCCACTTTCAGAATTGCAATCCTTTGTGGATCTGGCCCCAAATGCAAAACCCTGCATATAATCTTAAAAGCATTCTGACTCCTACCATCGAATTTTCTCATTCATAGTTTTAAAAATTAAGCTGGTCAACATTTTACAAAATTTAATGTTTCAACCAAATTTTCCCACACAATTTTAAAGAGTTTAGAGTGCTGATGTAAATTTTCAAAAATTTAAAATGTCAGTGATTTTCTCCTGAAAATTTCAATATTTTTCCAAAAAGTTTTGACCACTTTTTGGTAGTTCAAATAAAAGAAATAAATATTAATAAGAGTTAGTGAATGTAATATGATTAAAGTTATTTTTCCCATTGTGACGCATGACCAGAAAGGATTAAGCATCCTGCAGGATAAATGATTCAGATTCAGCCCTTAAAAAGCATATGGGGAGATCATGTTTGTGTTTTTGTGTATTTACATATATATTGGTAGAGGTCAACACTGTAATCAAACAGTCCCTGTCTATACTGTTGTCTGTTAATTCAGAGATCAAAGAAACATCTTAACATTTAAATTAATGGTAAACATAGGATATCCCTATATTCCTCTCTCTTTGAAATGTATAGCAAATCATCTGTGAATGGTGGAAAAACAGGCAATTGTCATATGTTAATTCATGTAGCTAATTTCTGGTGATGCTTAGGAAACAGACCTACTTCAAAGTCCACATTAGTGCATATTGTTTGACTAAGGACTCTGACCTGTCAAAAAAGGCCTGGAATTGTATAAAAGACCTTTGGGTCCCAATCCTTTTTATCTCAGATCTGCTTGAGGTTTCATGCAGGGGAAACCTAAGCCACAAGACTAAGACCCCAGTTCTGACTGGACCACCTTGAAATATAAACATTGGACTATACCCTTTGAACTATTTCTGAAAGAACTCTTTGCATCTACAAAGCTCATCATCTCTGCTCTGAATCTGAATCTCAAGATTGACCCATGTTTGTATATATATGGTTCTTTTAACCAATTCTTTCTCTCTTTTCCTTTTTACTAAATTTTAGTTTAATTAATAGGACTTGGCTGTAAGCATGGATTTGGGAAAGGTCTGAGATATTCATTAACCTGGGAGGTAATATGTCCAATCTTTTGGAAATGGTAGAGCTTTTTTTATATGATAAAATAAGATTTTGACAAATCCTCATCATACCTGACTTGGGTGTCTAGTTGAAGGCCTGAAGCTGGGTTACTGTAAGGGAATAGTGTTGTTGACTTCTGAGTAACCAGTGAGGTATAATAGAAGCTGCTTTGTGCTGGCTTGGTAAATTTAAGTGTTGGAATATCCACCATTTTGGGGGATTGCCTGCCCCATTCTTTGCAGTTCATCCTAATCGAGTGACCTCAGCCAGCTCTCATGGGATTCCAGTGACACCCACAAACTAAACTGAGCAGTTTAATCCTCAAAAATACAGTGTGCTTACTGAGGTGTACATAACTGTATTCATCAAGGCGGAAGCTTGATTAGGTGAGCATTCAAATCAGAAAAGTATTCAGGCTGACTATCTAAAATGTACAGTGCATACAATATCTCATTTCAGAGCATCTCCCAGCATCTACACAAACAAAAGTGTAATGGATTGAGAGCCAAGTGAGAGGAATTCAAACTTTACCAAGTTTCTGAGATGCTTTCCACCAAGTTCAACCTAGAGATAAAACAGACTCAGAAGCTAGCGTGAGCAGAAGATAGTTTCAGATGGTCTGTTTGGACATTGCGTTAATAGGGAGTGATGAAGCAACCTAGATTTATTACTCCCAAGTAACAATCCAGTTTAAGAAAGGCTCTGGAGAGGGAAGATAATTTGATCTGATCATTTCATGGACAATAAGACTATAACTCAAAATGAATATTCTGCCCAGAGTCTCATTTGTATTTCACAACAGGCTTATATCAGTTGTGCACAAGGTCTGTATTGCGTTAAGCTCCATTACTACATCTGCTCAATGTAATTCTCTAATAAGTAATAATTCTCTAATAAATCAAAATCTAATATTAGCAAACACTACTACTCAGGCTGATTGGACTAGTCAGAGTTAGCAAACGTCTCATCGTCTCATGATTGTTTATGGTATATATTGTCCTAGTTGCCTACGCACACAATTACTGACTGGAAAAATTTAAACATCCTTCCAGGGGTACTCTTAAAGAAATACAAAGAGAGATGTGACTCACTTTCTCATGAGGCCTCTCTGATTTTAAATGGCACTCTGTTGGTTCCTGTTCCTCTGGCCTCATCAGAATGGATATTTCTTCCTTGTCTGTCATATAATCTGCAACACTTGCTATATCCTTCCTCATCACATAGTACTGTAGTGTTCTCAACAAACACTTCTCCCGCAATTTCCTCATTCCTCTCAACGCCATATAGTCTCTTCAGGTGACTTGCTTCCACAATTAGTTGGGATTTCTAACTGGTTTTAGCATTTAGCTAACATACCAATATAATGCTCCCACAGTTTCTTGATAGTTGACTAATATTTCCCCATTTTCTACCAGCTAGCATCCTTGTAAACATCCAGCTACCTGCCTCTCAGCCAGACATGCATAACCTCAGGTTTATGAAGAATTTTCAGGCCCTCCTTTAAAATCTCAGGAACGTTGGCAGTTCTGTAGCCATTGGACCTGTGGACATAAAAAAGGCAGCTATGGAACTAAATGATTAGACTGAAGAGGAATAAGAAAATGGGGTCTGAACATTCAAGCCATTTAGATGATAGTTCTTCTGTGCTAGTGTGGTCCAAATTCACATAGGGTAGGTATATATTATGACTTTAAAATAACAGATCTACTCCATATCAGTTAATTTCCAATAGAAAATATCAGATCAATTCAGCAAAGGGGAAAATCTAGCACTTTTCAGTTTTTCCTTAACTGAGCTACCCTAGCTGTAGTTCACACAAATCATGCAGCCATGGCCTTCCTATCTGCCTCTTGTACTAATTGCAGAGCTACAGTTGGCTGAGCTACTGTTTATAAATATTAGTTAAGAAATTAACACTTGTTTTAGCATCCACAATGCACCAGGTGACTTTCAGACAGAGAAGTCTGCCCAGGCCCTGTCCTGAGAAGCTCACAGTCTAAATGCAGACAAATAGAGAGTGGACAGGGAGATTGGGAACAACACGCACATGGAATACTCCACAGCTGCCACTGTTTTCATAGGAGTTGGTTGCTGTCCTTTTTTGCTGTAACAGATTAATACATACTGTACAAGTACCACTACAAGGCTTTTACACTAACATTCTTGGCAGCTCCTAAAATAGAGGAAATGCCTGTTTATCTTTTTTGGGACAGCAAGCACAGGTCTTGCATTACAGAGCAATTTTTATTTTGTGTATAGCACCCTCAAGTTCTTTTGGAAACAGTTTATGTAAATGTTTACAACCAGTTTATAAAACTGTATCCAAAACCACATTATGAAGTTAACTTATAATACGAGGGAGTGAGAAATAAAGAGTTATAGCCAAGGACTCGGCAATTTGGAGAGAGATGGAAAGTGGGAGCCCAAATCAACTCAGTGGGAATCTTTCCATTGACTTAAATGGGAGGTGGACTGGACTCTTAAGGTGGGGAGATATAGGAATGCTAGTCTAATCAGCAGATGCTGCAAAATAGAAGGGTACTACACCAACAGATAGGTGTGAAACACCAGTGCTAAAAAAAGAGAGAGGAAGCAAAAATGGAAGGTAACAAAAATAAGTTCTTTGACTCAGAAAGGGAGCAAGTCTATCAGTGACACAATTAGCAAGGAGTTAAATGTCTGAACCCTGATCCTTAAATGAAGTGTGGAATCTGGAGACCTAAGATCTGAGGAGGTCACAGGAAAAAGTAAAAGTTAACAATCAATGTAGTATCAAGGTAATCATGAATCTCAATTACTTGAGATATATCTTCTCAAATAGTAAGTAGCAACCACAAATACCCAACTGGTGCAACACTAAATAAATAAATAAAGGTCAGAAGTACATTCAAGAGTTTCTCAAATGTATGGTAGCAAAGTGAGGTGTGCATACACTAGCTGGTGACTTTGCAGATAAGACTCAGGATAGTTCTAAACTGATGAGATGAGTACAGGAGACAGAGAGATCACCATAAAAAGCACAGGCAGTGAGAGAAATAGGTGATAATAATATAGAGCAGCAATAAATACAAAAGTATAGAACCCATGAGCTGGCACACCTCAGGGCAGCAAAAAACAAGGGTAGGGTAGGTGGACAATGAGAGAAGAGATGTGAAGGCTCATGAGATTACTATTAGAATTTTAAAGATGTGATTGTATCAACTCTGAGAAAGAAGAAAATTGCATTATCAAGAGGAGTACTGTAATTGGCCTCTGATTATATCAATCTCACACTCTTCTCAAGTACAAAAGTAATGAAAAACTCCATTAAAAAGTAGAGGATCAAAAAAGCTGAGGAGCTTCTGCAGGGCCTAAATAGTTTGACTCTTTATACATTATACTTAGGGCCAAATCCCATCTTCACTTTACGTCGATGCAGGACAATACATTTCACCCTTAATGTGCCACATTCTTTGACCCAAGTAATGCGTTATATGACGTTTTATTCAGGAGATCAGATTAGATAATCACAGTTGTCCCTTCTGGCCTTGGAAGCTATGACTATGAACCATTTTTTCCCCGGCTCTATAGAGTCACACAACTAGTATTCAGTTAAAAATACTGTACTATAACAACACCTAATTAAAAACAGACTCATAAATCATTAAAATTAAAGTGAGATGAAAGCTAAATTAACTCCTTCTCTATGATAAGTGAGGTCATGAGCAACTGTTTACATAAATTAAATTTCTTTGCATTTGAGAAGATGTATTTACTGCATCAAAAATTACAGCTTTTCATTCTAATGCCTAATTTATGAAGATCTTGTTAATCTTTGATATATAACCCCATTTCATAAGGGCCATTTGAATAATAGCATTCGGATCTTGGAGCACAAGGATTTAGCACAGCCATTTAAATATGAGGGGCAACATATTTATTGTGGAAACATATTGTGGAAATGCAAAAGTGGGTAATTTATTATAATGAACTAAGATGACCAATTGACACATCTTTGGTGACTAGAGTTATAAATAAACGCAGATAATTATCTCAACCATTTTAGTGTGGCACTATTGTGATGTTATCGATTACTTTTCCATTTCATTGATTTAATTGTTGATTTAATTGTTTCCAAATACACAGTGATGACCCTCTGTCCATGTAGTTCAAATCTCTGAGAGGCCTTGGATGTGTCTTTGTTTTGGGCAGTGACATGAGCTTGTGTTTCAGTTTGGAGACTGCTGTTATTTCATAAAGGAGTGTAACTGTTTCTACTGTCTTAAATGACAGGTGGCAGTAACATCCAGCAGTTTCAATTATGTTTACTCCAGCCTACAACAATACACAGGGCTTGTCTTCACTGCAGCATATGCTTGAGCTGTAACTCAAGTTCAGTCCCGAACTGGACTGCCTTGCACACACAAATCTCTAACTAGCTGGAGTATGGGTCGAAGCTCGAGTAGTAAATGGAGTGAGGATGAAGGTATAGTCCAGTTGAATGCTGAGAGTCTCCTACTGCCTTCCCAAAATTCCCGCAGGGGTATTTTTTGCATCTGTCTTCCTCCTACCTCCAGATCAGAAGTTATGCCCAGCCAGTTATAAATACACCATTTTGACTTTTGGACCTAGCTTCAGCATGTGGGTCTCTGCATCTCCACTATCTGCCCTAGCTCTGTTATTACTCCTGTCCAGGGAAGGTGGCACAGGAGATGATGCTCCCAGCATGCCACGAGCTGCCCTGAAAGTGACACTGAACAGCTTGTGCAATTGTGATACCAGCAGGACTTTGGAAATTGGGCCCTGGACCCAAAGTCAACAAACTTATGACAACTCTGGTAAATGTTTTGAGAAAAGGATCCACTGAATCAGCCAATAGTACTGGGAGATGATAAAATCCCCGAAAATTCTACTGCCAGGCAGAGGGACACAACCTGGAGTCTGGTGAAATCCCAGAGAGCTCTCTGCACTATCAGCCGTTTGACCTGGTGCTCTGCATCATCCTAAGTAGAGAGCCCATCTACATCCTGGATAGCTTATGAGCCCTTGGGAACTGAGCATGGAAGACCCTGAGGGCACTCCAGAGCTGAGGCCAGCGCTGGCTGCAGTGATCTTGGCTGAAGCAGAGCCAGTGTTCACCTCTTGGGCCCACAGCCACTTTGAGCTCACCCAGGACCTTTTTGGGTAGGAGATAAAGAAACAGGACAGAAGGAAGCAGCAGCTAAATCAGCATCTCTTCAGCCAGGCACCATTTTTGTGTGATTAGTGGGGATATGGGACGGGGGGATATGACAACATAGGAGAGCTGTCATTTACTGTGTGGGACCAATCTATGATTGTAGTGGGGTATATTGCATGGTGGAGGGTGCTTTTTCTTACACTAGCATTGGCATTTCAGCATTTCCAGAGGCAATGTGAACTTTTTAAAATAATCCTGGCTCAGGAAATAAGCCCATTGAATGGTCTGTGGTGGCATTAAATCCAGAGCAGCTGAGAAGTCTTTCACAACTGTAGCAGCAGGACCGCTCACCCCTGTGGCACCTCCTGCTGGTTGTCCGGGAATTAGCTCACTAGCACTTGGAGCACCCTCTGCAGGCCAGTGTCTCGCTGTCCGCTGGCCCTGTGTCCCTCCCAGACCCTGGTGCCCTTTCACCTGGGGTTTTGCGCCCTGGCAATACCCCACACTCTGCCTGGGTCTCCCCTTCCTGGAGAACCCCCAACCCACTATCCCCACCTTGCCCCAGTCTGTGGCTACTGCCAGTCGGCAACGAGCCCCCATTCCCTGGGGCAGACTGCAGTATAAGAGCCAGTTATCATAGGCCAGGGGTTTTTGGCCTGCTGCCTTTCCTTGCAACCCACTACCTCGGTGGGCCTTGGACAAGGCCCTGCAGCCTGGGGAGTTGCTGGCCTGGAGTTACTCAGCTACTCTGGCCTTTCCCCAGCCCTACTTCACTCCCAGTACACTTTCTGCTGGCAGCCAGGCCCTGCTCCCTCCAAGATTGAAAAGTGACTGACTGAACTCCTGGCTTCACCCTTTTTATACAGGCCAGCTGTGGCCTGATTGGGCATGGCCCAGCTGCGGCTGCTTCCCCAATCAGCCCAGCTTAGCAGCTCTCAGCCCCAGTCTTCTCCCAGGGCTGACTTTAGCCTCTTTTCTGCTGGAGTGGGGTAGCCGCCCAACTACATGAACCAAGTTCTAAGTGCCATGTTATACTGTTAAAAGCATCGCTAGCACTGTTCTGCTGTGTCAGGCATGTCCCCTGCCACCTCAAACCATGTTTTAGGGCTCTTTTTTAAAGTAACCAATGTAAAACACTTGCCATTCTTTGCATGGGCAGGAACTCTGGAATCCAGCAGGTACAGAGCACAGAGTTTCAGAGGTGAAGGAGAGTTTGTGCCACTGAGATAAAGTTGCAACTTTTGCCTTGCTGTGATGCAGAAAGTTAAAGGGGAAAACTTTTCCTTTTATCCCCTGGACAGAAAAGTCATGTACTGTTTGGTTGCTTTAGAGGCCCACCTGCTCAAGTGCACCCCAGTCGCTCACCCAGAGGGCCACTGTCTGTCAGTGCCGGGGTCCAGAACCTCAGAAGCAGAAGAAAATGAACTGAGATGGACCTGCTAATGGATATACACAATGACTTTGGCAGAAGATCTGACCACCACTTCAAGCATCAAAAGGAGATCCTGGATCAAAAACAGCAATCCCAGGCTCCCCTTGAGAGGATGTTGGAGAGGGAGGAGAGGATCGTGGCTGAATACATCACCCAGGACCATGTCATTACGGGACAGGACCGTCAGCTGCAGTGAACAGTTCCAGCAGCTGATGGACCTGTCTGAACTCAAGTTGGGCATAGTGGTGAGTAGGTTCCAGAACATCTTGGCCACCATTCAGCCTCACCCTGTTGCTGTCATGCCCCCTCCATGCCAACACATCCTGCAATGACTTCTGGTACCGGATAGGCTGGTGGATGGGTGACAGGTAGCCTGACATGTACTTTCAGTACATGTGACAGAGTACCATACTCTGTGCGCACCTCCCATCCCCTGCTTCTGCAACTTCGACATTGTATTGTGCTCCTTGTGCACACACCGATACACACATCCCCCAGAACACACCTTGTTAAGGCAGCTGGACTTCCATTGTTATTCACTTTGAATACATTCCTTTTTATTAAGCCCTTTGTTGATGTGAGTACTTAAACAGAGAGGGAGAGAAACTTTACAACAGACATTTTAATATAGTCACTTTCACAATACATGCAAATAGACTTTCATATGGGTACACTGATACAGAGCAGTAATGTGCTCTGATAGTCTTCTGCCCCTTCCGCCATGTCTCCCTCCAAGCCAGAGGTTGGACAAAAGACATCCCTTACTTCCTTAGCTCTCCTAGATATGGGCCCAGCTAGAGCCTATTTTGACTGCCAGTATAAGACCTGTAAAGCAACACAAGCATCTCCCCAGTCTAGGCTGAAGCTTTTCCCTTTCTCATACACATTGTCCAGAGCACAACATGCTCCTGTGATATAGATTGCGTAATACGTGCTGCAGTCCAAATGGTTCTGTAGGCCATGCCATGTGGCACTCAATCGGCAAATGCACATTCAATCACCAACTTGCATTGCTCAGGTTGCAAATTAACCTTCTTCTGCCAGGGTTTCTCATGTCAGGGCACGGCTTCAGGAGCCACGATGGTAGAAGATAGTCTGGGCTTCCCAAAATAACAGTAGCACAGACACCCCCTTGACATCCTTCTCATTAGAAAGGAATACAGTTCCAGTTGAAAAAGAGCTTCAGAATACCTTGACATCATGCACTCTGCCTGAGTATCACAAAAAGTTCTCTGTGGTCAAGGCCTGCAGAGTGATGGAATAGTATCCTTTCTGCTCAACATTCATGTGTGCCATCAGGGGAAGAGACGCAGATGGTCACCTGTATGTCATCCAGGACCTCAGAACAATTTCAGAAGCCCATACACTCAAAGCCCACTACTGCATTAGGGATATTAGCAACCTTCACTACCCTTGGGTAAACTACAACAATTATTAACCTGGAAACCTCCATCACCACAGCATCAACAACTGACTTGTTGCCAAACTGACTAGCCAGCAGCCTGCAATAGTGTGGGGTAGTCAGCTGCCAGATGGCAATAGCAACCTGTTTCTGGAATTCTGTGATTGCTCTCATTGTCCAGCTGAAGGGTCAGAGTAAGCTCCTCACACAGTACCAGTGAGGTAGCCTTCCTCATGTGGCTGGCTGGTCATCCCAAATCTGCATTACAGTGTAGTCCCTCCACTACGTGCTTGTGGTCCTCGTGCAGAACTGTTGGTCTGCGTAGGGAGATTGTAACCCTGTGAAAGTCTGCATTACATGTTTGCAGTACTCCATCATGCCTTCCTGCCATCTGCATGCTCTGCTCAGGAAAGCATGTCACCACCCTCTCAGGGCTCAAGCTATTGCCAAAAGACCCTCCAACTGACTCTTGTACCCTATATGTGCCTCCTCTGCCCAAAATGATAGCTGTATTAATGTCACCATTTCACAAAGCTCATCATTCAGAATGGGATCCATGATTTCCCACCAGTAAGCAAACAATGAACAAAAGCAGCAGTTATGTACAATAATAAGCTGCCAGGAAAATACCACTTCTACCTATGAACATTTGGAAGGCGTGGCTCAGACTAGTGCAGCAATAAGAACCAAGGGTTACGCCCCCAACAGGCAAGCACCTCACTCAGGTCAATATTGTGACAAATGTTCATGCAGTAAGTCGCGTATGGTTCAAATTACCATTTGCAGGGCAGATGCTCTCATTTGAGCTCTGCTAGCTCAAGTGGAGGATCCTAAGTTAAATAGTGCACTTAAAACAAGTCCACTGTGCTTTACATTTGCAAAAGAGGGGATGGATACATAAACAGCTAATACAGCAGTTCACACATTCAGGCCAGTACCGTGGGAATTATAACATCAAGAAACAACCCATTGAGTCAATAGGACACCTTTCACAACCACTCAACACACTTTAAAAAATAAGTGATGACATTTTTATTTTTCAGCTTCATGAATGATTTTCCTCTACATGGTTTTTCTAAATAGGCAAACTAAGCCATTGGCTAAAAGAGGAAAGGAAGTAAACTGAGAGCAAAGGAAAGGAAAAGCAGAGAGAAAACTGCCTGCTTCATATTAAAATGATCCGATTGCCACATAGCATATGAGTACCAACATAAGCCCATGCCCAGTGGGCTCAATGTTTCTTTTGAGGAGAATGAAGGATTTCTCAGAAGTTAGCAAACCCAGTACCATCAGAACGAATAGGCAAGCCCCTTTCAAGCATACAGCCATATTAGAGATTAGTATACTAAAGAAAAAGTTGCCAGCGACATCAGCTACAAATACAAACATGGCAAAAAGATGGAATGTGACCTGTGACATGCTGAAAATTCATTAGAATGAGTAATGCATGTTCTTTGTATTGAAGCACCTGATAGCAAACACCTGCTTCTTTCTCAGTCCCATTGAGACCTACAGAATACCTTCACACAGACCTCTTAGAGCAAGGTCATTTTCACAGTAGCTTTACCAAGCTCAGCTCAGAATGATCTTTAAATAAATGTTATATGGTGTCACTTCCTTAAAATAGAAAAAAAAAACAGAGAATTTTAGCGAATGGTTCAGTATAGGGAAGACATCAACCTCTTTCAACCTTAACTTTAAAGCTTTGGAAATGTCATCACATCTAATAAAAATCAATGGACATGTATTCCTGTTAGAGAAATATCAGTGGAAAACTTCTCAATTTCACTTTCTGTCAGAATGGGAAATTGCAAGAGCCTTCCAAGCCACCACCAGGGGTCCCTCATTTTGATTTTGCCAATGGAAAAAATATTGAAGTTTTTCAGCAAACCTGAGGAAAATTAAAGTTGTTCGAAAAAGGGCCTCTTTAAGTGGAAAATAACATTTTGACAAAAGGTTTCTGACTAGCCCAATATGGGACATTCATTCAGTGCTGACTACAGCTATTCAAGTAAACCAGCCTAATCAGGATAGGTTCAAGTTCTAGTCAAAACCATGAAAAAATTATCCCAGGCATATGAGCCGTAGCAGACCTGGCCAATACAGTTGTGTGTCACTCTCCCTTTCTCTGCTCCACTTCTAATTCCCCCTCACTTCTGGGGACACTGTCCAAATTTACCATTGCTGTCTCCTTGAGCCACAGGCGCAACTCACTGTCCTTTTATGAAGCTGGCTGCTGCCTCTTCACTATTGTCAAGGATTGTTGGGTGACACTACTCCAACCCCCTGGGGGTGTGTGGTGGGAGATAGTACTTCTAGTCTTCAAGGGCAGCAGAGCGGAGACACTCACTTGTGTATCCAGTGTTTGTAAATGAGATGGCAGAAGTATACATCATACAATAAAGCTTGATGTGGGAGTTAGAGAACCAATTGGGCTGCCTAGCACTTAGCTCACCTACATACTCTTTAGTGATTACACTGTGGCCAGAAGCTTTAGACAGCAAGCAACTGCTTCCTGAAAAACAGATATCTGAAACATGGGAATTATGTCTATGAACCAAGTCTTTTCATAACAATTGCTTACATGGATTTTTTTCCCCTGTACACTGTCTCTTATATTTCAAATTAAACTTTCCCCAGGCCCCAACAATGAGTTAGTTATTAAACAGGTATCAAAAGGGCCACCAATGAGGAAAATGGAAGAAAGCAATAATAAAAGTATGATAATTTAGACCAGTGTTTAAATGCAATATCAACTCATTGGTGAACACCACAGTGAAAGGAAATATATACGTATACTGCAAAAAACCATAATGAAGCCATTCTAAAAAGAGTATAACTAATGCGAGGCAAAAAATACTTTACTCCTACGTAGGCAAATATATATTTTCTACTTATATGTTCTTCTATAAATACTTGAGCTGTCATTGATACTCCTGTGAAGATTTCTGTATGGTACCTATAAAGATGTATATCAAAGATTTGTGTACCCATGAGCCTACTGGTAGGGAGACATTTTTCTGGGAGAGATGTCACAGTCTGAAGGAGCTGTGATTAACTGATATTATGCTCTTACTCTCAGAAAAGTCATATTCCAAAACAAACATCTTCATTAAGGTTGCAAGCACCAATCTGTGATTTGAGTTCTTGTTACCTTTCAAGAATGTTAGAGTTCAAATTTTAAAATCAGCCAAGAACTGTAGCACTCAGATTGCACATCTGAAACAAGTCACTGAAATAGCTTGACCCTGAACCCATAGAGATGCCAATCCACCAACTTCCTTTATCTGCAAAGCATAGAAAATGTTGAGTTTATGGTTGATTCCACACATCCATTTCTCCAGTGTTAAGCTGGATGCCTTGTCAGCACACTGACTTTCTCTTTTCTTGTATGTGCTCAAATTGCAGGATCTAAGAAGCATACAAAGGAGCTACCCCAGCTCTATGTCTAACGACACTTGAAGAACTGTCTGTTACATGGAATGACAGGCCTAACCCTGCAATGTGCTGAGCATTAAGTGTATGATACAGAGCACCCTTAATGCGGAGTGGGGACTGAGTGTCTTCAACATATTATTTCTCTAGTCAGAAATTTTTAAAGTTATTTTTACGCATATTGGTTATGACAGGATGTAAAGTAGTAAAGCAGTACAAACACCAGCAGGTAGGATTGAAACATTCTAGTTCCGTGATCACTGATCAAAATGAAACTCTTCATTACGGATGCATAGGTAGTATGTCAGGTTATAGTTAAATTATACTTTGTTTGAGAAGTGCAACCTTAAATGTGCATGGTGGGTTTCTCCTCCCCCTTCCCCACTCTCCTAACTAAGGCTGGATTAACTCTCCTGTGGGCCCAGGGCTATTAGACTTTGTGTGGCCCCTCTATACAGGTTTTTTTTCCCCAAATTTAAAACAGAATGACCACATTTATGGCTTCGAGGCTATTAACGCTATACTAAACTTACCTTTTAATTAACATAAAGTCATTCTGTAGTTACAATTCAGTCTTAAAACATGTAGAATATAGTTAAATTAATTCAAAATAGCTTACCTTTTACCCTAGAATAGCTGTTATATTAGTTTCTTTGTGGGAGGGAGTTGGGGTAAAGAGGGGGCTCCAGGCTGGAGCAGAGGGTTGGAGTGCAGGAGAAGTTGAGGGTTCTGGGAGGGAGATTGGTGCAGAAGGGGATTCTGACCTGGGGCAAGGGTGCAGGAGGGGGTGCAAAGTGCAGCCTCCAGATTAAAGATGCTTACCACAGGTGGCTCCCAGCCGGTGGTGCAGCAGGGCTCAGGCAGGCTTCCTGCATGTGTAGCCCCATGCTGCTCCCAGAAGTGGCCAGCTGCAGGCACATCTCTACGCACCCATGGAGGGAGGGTGATAGTGTGTCCCCATGTACTGCCTGTGCCTGCAAGTGCCACTCTCACAGCTCCCATTGGCCGGTTTCTGGCCAATGGGAGCTGTGGGGACAGTGCTGGGGCAGTGCACGGAGTTGGCTGCACTTCCCTCCCTCGCCCCGCTAGGCCCCCTGTGTTAATGTGCCCCTGCCCCTAACCCCCAACATCTGAGGGCTTGTTTAACTTATGAAGTTGATATGTACAACTGTACAGGTCTAGGCATGTTGGTGTCTCTTCCTGGCTACATTCCATATTACTTACATGTTGTGCAAACACACAGACACCTCCATTTGTCAAGCATCAGAAATAAAATGAAAAAAAAATAGCTACAGTGTAACTTGCTTTGTGGAAAAGAAAAAAAAAATATATGCCATGTGTACAAGATGATACGTTGCCAAGGTTAATAAGCCTAAAGAGTGAGGGCACTGCCTTTTTACTGAATTGTTTACTGGTGATTAAAGTTGTAAATTACAGAAACAAAAGGGAGTGCACTGCTGAAGTAGTTGCTGAAGCAGTGGGATTTATCCCTGTTGTATCTTGCTAGCTTCATGGCACAATTCTTATGTTTCAGAACTCAGCACAGAACAAACAAAAAACTTAGTTGTTAAATAAAAAGCAAAACTTTCTACTGAGAACTGATCACTCATTTCACAAAAGATTTGGTGGACTAAGTAATAAGAAACTTCAAGCACATTTATTTGTCCAGATTTTGCAACCTGTTTACTCACTACATACCAGGACTGAACAACTGTACTGCCACATTAAACAGGTCAATTGAAAGGGCAAATGCTTCTATTTATTCAAGAGTTACTATTAAAATAACTTGTGCAGCCTTCCATAGAGAAGGCCTTTCATCGGCAATTATTACAAAATCAGGGGATCTTCATAGTGAAGCAAAACCCTTTGATGTTCTAACCATGGAATTGATTAATAGCCTCCTATTACATGAAAACTGCAGGCTCTCAGAAGTTCTCCTCTTCAGTTTTAAATCATGAGTTAACAACAATATATCCCTTCAGCATGTTGAACTGCCAGCAAATTACTACTTCAGTTTGATTTGAGTAAGTGAGGTCTCAGGCACCCACAGCAAATCCGTGCACGTAAGTGTAACACTAGCTACCCTTTCTTTGTCTTTGTTTGTCCAGTTGAGCTGTCCTTTGGACAGTACAGATCTGCACTTGAAGTGCAGTTTAATAAAGATATTTTCTTCTTTTGTGAAAAAATATTCATGATTTTTTTGTGGTACAAAAATGGCCAAATCACCTTGGATGGTGATTTCCTTACATCTCAAACTAATTGGGATTGGTACTTGCTAATATACAGCTAAGACTTCTTCACTGAAAATGATGATACCGTTACCCTTTCAATAGGTGGCACTCTAATTCTTACTTTTTAAGCACTAGCAGTGTGCCTAGGCCTACATAGGACATAAATATGACGACTTCACAGATTCTGCAGGCCTGGGTCCCTCCCCAACATCCTTCTTTAAAAGGAAATTCCTGGGGTAATCCTGCATCCCCCTTCCTACCTCAAGTTCAATGAATTTGAAATTTCCTGGCATCATATCTATCCAGAGCTGTGAACAAAGTGTTAATATGGTGCAAAAAGAGACAATTCTCTCATTATCCTCTGGCGGACATTTTAGTTTCAATTAAACAAACAGTCTTTGGACAACTGACTCCACTTACTAAGCAGAACTTCCCGGCATCCTTATGCTGATATCAGTACTGGATCAAAGACCATGTCTGAGTCTGAAAAAATAATTATAATTATTTTAATTTTTAATAGGATTTAGAATTGGTGGGATGTTACATATGAAAAATTCAAAGAGTCTAAGTTGCAAAGTATTAATGTCGAGATTTAATAGAGTGTGGAACAAATAATTAACTCATCAAATAGTTGTTAAACCTCAATAAATATGGATTTACAAATCAATGGCCATTTAAAATGTACTAATTGTCTTCTTAAATGCCATTGTTCCTCATTAGGAACATCTATTTAACGAAATAACTGATTATAGTAATACTCCCAATAGTAACATAAAAGTAGTATATTACAAGTTTGAAAGAATCTGATATAATGATACATCTATATTTATTTTGTTTTCTCTGTCATTTATGAAAAAGCAAAAAAGGATCAGAATAAATTATTTCACAAAGTCCCTCACAATGTTCTTTGGTTTCCGAGGTGATATTCTCTGTTTTAGTTCTGCTTGCCAGAAGTACAGCGTGCTGAGAGAGATAAAAAGATGAAGAACAGTATTTTTAGAACTAGTTTCTTTGCCCAAGAAAATGCAACACCAGGCACAGAAGTATTATTCTTAGTTTTGTCTGTGTTGTCCTTTTAGATAAATAGTTAAAAACAGAAAGGCCTTGAGGAAAACAAACCTTTGTAACTTGACTTAAAACATTAAGCTGTTTCCTATCTGAAGGAAAGCAGCTGTTCTAGACCAACTTACTTCAGGTAAAATTTGGCTTTCAATATTGTAACTAAAATGATGATCAACCTAAATCAACAAAATATACGGGAAGGACAGAATAGGTCATACTGGTTGGGGAGTGGAATTATATGTGAAAGAAAGTGTAGAATCAAGTGAAGTAAAAATTGTAGATTAATCAAACTGTACCATGTATCTCTATGGATAGAAATTCCATGTTCTAATAATAACAATATAGCAGAAGAAATATATTACCGACCACCTGACCAGGATGGCAATAGTGACTGTGAAATGCTCAGGCAGATTAGAGAGGCTATTTAAATTTTTAAAAACTGATTAATAATAATAGGGATTTCAATTATCCCCATACTGACTGGGTACAGGTCACCTCAGGATGAGATAAAGTTTCTAGAAACCTTACATGACTGTTTCTCGGGGCAGCTCGCTTCCTGGCACCCACCAGAGGAGAGGCAATTTTTGATTTAGTCCTAAGTGGAGCACAGGATATGGTCCAAAAGGTGAATATAACTGGACCGCTTGATAATAGGGACCATAACATAATTAAATTTAATATCCCTGTGGCAGGAAAAACACCACAGTGGCCTAACACTGTAGTATTTAATTTCAGAAAGGGGAACTACACAAAAATAAGGAGGTTTGTTAAACAGAAACTAAAGGGTACAATGCCAAAAGTGAAATATCTGCAAGCTGTGTGGAAACTTTTTAAAGACACCATAATAGAGGCTCAATTTAAAGGTATACCCCAAATTAAAAAAAACATAGTAAGGGAACTGAAAAAGAGTCACTATGTCTAAACAACAAAGTAAAAGAAGCAGTGAGAGGCAAAAATACATCCTTTAAAAAGTGGAAATTAAATCCTAGTGTAGAAAATACAAAGGAGCATAAACACTGGCAAATGAAATGTAAAAATACAATTAGGAAGGTCAAAAAATAATTTGAGGAACAGTTAGCCAAAGACTCAAAGAGTAATAGCATTTTTTAAAAAATATATCAGAGCAGGAAGCTGTGCTAAACAACCAATGAGGCCACTGGATGATCGAGGTGCAAAAGGAGCACTCAAGGATGATAGGCCATTGTGGAGAAACTAAATGAATTCTTTGCTTCGGATGTGAGGGAGATTCCCAAACCTGAGCCATTCTTTGTAGGTGACAGATCTGAGGAACTGTCCCAAATTGAGGTGTCATTAGAGGAGGTTTTGGAGCAAATTGATAAGTTAAACAGCAATAAGGCACCAAGACCAGATGGTATTCACCCAAGAGTTCTGAAGGAATTCAAATGTGAAATTGCAGGACTACTAACCATAGTCTGTAACCTGTCATTTAAATCAGCTTCTGTACCAAATGCCTCAAAGGATAGCTAATGCAATGCCAATTTTTAAAAAGGGCTCCAGAGGTGATCCCAGCAATTACAGGCCTGTAAGCATGACTTCAGTACCGGGCAAAGTGGTTGAAACATGTTGCAATAAAGAACAATACTGGTTGAAACTGGTTGAAATAAAAACAACATTGTCAAACATATAGATGAATATAATTTGTTGAGGAAGAGTCAACACGGTTTTAGTAAAGGGAAATCATGCCGCACCAATCTACTAGAATTCTTTAAGGGGATCAATAAGCATGTCGACTAAAGGGATCCAATGGATATAGTGTACTTAGATTTTCAGAAAACTTTTGACAAGGTCCCTCACCAATGGCTCTTGTGCAAAGTTAGCTGCCACGGGATAAGAGGGAAGGTGCTCTCATGGTTTGGTAACGCATTAAAAGATAGGAAACAAAGGGTAGGTATAAATGGTCAGTTTTCAGAACTGACAGGTAAATAGTGGTGTTCCATAGAAGTCTGTTCTGGAACCAGTGCTATTCAACATATTAATAAATGATCTGGAAAAGGGGTAAACAGCGAGGAGGAAAAATTTGCAGATGATACAAAATTACTCAAGATAGTTAAGACCCAGACAGACTGCCAAGAGGTACAAACAGCTCTCTCAAAACTGGGTGCTCAGGAAACAAAATGGCAGATGAAATTTAATGTTGATTAATGCAACATAATGCACATTGGAAAACATATTCCCAACTATACATATAAAATGATGGGGTTTAAATTAGCTGTTACCACTCAAGAAAGAGATTGGAGTCATTGTGGATAGTTCTCTGCAAACGTCCACTCAATGTGCAGCAGCAGTCAAAAAAGTAAACAGAATGCTGGAAATCATTAAGAAAGGGATAGATAATAGGACTGAAAATATCATGTTGCTTCTGTAAAAATCCATGGTACTCCCACATCTTGAATACTGGGTGTAAATGTGGTTGCTTCATCTCAAAAAAGAGATATTGAAATTGGAAAAGGTTCAGAAAAGGGCAACAGAAATGATTAGAGGTATGGAACATCTTCCGTCTGAGGAGAGATTAATAAAACTGGGACTTTTCAGCTTGGAAAAGAGATGATAAAGGGAGATATGATTGAAGTCTATAAAATCATGATTGGTATAGAGAAAGTAGATAAGGCAGTGTTTATCACTTCTCATAACACAAGAACTAGGGGTCGACAAATGAAATGAATAGGCAGCAGGTTTAAAACAAATAAAAGGAAGTATTTCTTAACACGACTCACAGTCAACCTGTGGAACTCCTTGCCAAAGGATGTTGTGAAGGCCAAGATCATATCGGGGCTCAAAAAAGAACTAGATAAATTCCTGGAGGATAGGTCCATCAAGGGCTATTAGCCAGGATGGGCAGAAATGGTGTTCCTAGACTTTTTTTTTGCAAAAAGCTGGATGTGAGCAACAGAGGATGGATCATTTGATTACCTGTTCTGTTCATTCTCTCTGGAGCACCTGGCACTGGCCACTGTTGTAAGACAGGATACTGGACTAGATGGACCTTTGGTCTGACAGAGTAGAGCCATTCTTATGTTCTTATGTAATTCTTTCATGCATTTATTCCTAGATAAAACTTGGTAATACAGAGTTGTAAGTCTCCAACTTTCTTTACTGTTTAAGTGCCTGCAAAGTTCACTGTATGAAGGACAGGTGCACTTTGAAGAGCACCAAAAAGTAACTGAACCTGATCACTTAATGTAGGTGCAAGTATTGTGGTGAACAAGACAGTTCCAACAGCAGGAGTGAACACTGTATTGAATCTACAACAATTCTACAATAACCTTAACAAAATACTTTAAATAATCCTAGACAATACAATTTGACTGAAACATACTTTCAACCGAAAAAAATAGCCTTTATTTGTAGGACTAGATCAGAATGAAGAGACAAAAGGAAAATTTAAGATTCTTCACTGTAATAGGCTATGGGCCACATACTGGCTCCAGCTCTGTCCCCTTTGTACCACACTGACAACATATCCTGTTACCGAATGTGTTATTGCTTGGCTTGAAATTCCGTCTTCAGGCAAGAGCAGTGTTTCATGCCTACGTATATTGACTTTTAAACTGCCAATTATAAAACATCATTCTTATCTGGTTAATAATTCCCAGAGAAGATGAAATAGGACTTAATTTACATAAGTAAGTTATATATGATTGAGGTTAAATCTTCTAAAACCCACTTATCTTGCTTTAGGTCAAATAGCAACTTTGCTTAATCCACACAAGTTCAAATACCCATTTAAACCAGACAGCTTGGTTGACAGAGCAATCCATTACTTTGTAAGAACCCCATTTCTAATCCAACCTTTTGAAGAAAAGGTCTGAAAATATGACAATTATATTCTCAGTCTCTAGTACGTGATGCAGATGTTTGGCTGTCTGTGTGAAAACTCCCTTTTGACACTATTTTCAGTGCTTTCATACGTACACCTAGTGACATTACTTTTCCCATAACACAAACATCCAGTTTATTCTTCTGACATTGTCTGAAACTTTTTGCTCAGCTACAATGGTGAGTGAAAATACGTAGAGTGAATAACAATCTCTTTTCACCAAAAAAGGCTGATTTGGATGAAATATTTTGTAAATTTGTGTCAAATTTATCAAATTGGTTTAGTCAAAGGGGAAAAAATAAAAAAGTCACAACATTCCATTTAGAAATATTCAAAAATAAACATTTTGACTAGAACTGGAAATGACTTTTTGTGTCAAATTTCACTTCAGTCTAATTAAAATAAGTTTCCAAAGGTAAAAATTTCAAAAGTGAAATGAAATGTGTTGTTTTGAGGCAAATAAAATGTTCAACCCCAAGCATTTTTTTTAAAAAAATTTATTCAGCCACTCGACTGAAAAACAAAAATCAGTTATTTGCACAAGTCTAGTCACCACACCATAATCATATATATCCCTATGTTTTTGCTGGAGATTACAAATTCTCTCAGGCAGCAATTATGTTTTATTCTGTTTTCTGTATTTATACAATGTAGCAAATTGTATAGCAACTCCACCCTGCTTCCTGAAGCTCCTATTAACGGGGAACGGAAAACCACGGCCACTGGGAGCTGCGGGCAGCCATGCCTGCGGATGGGCAATGTAAACAAACTGTTTCGCAGCCCACCAGCGGATTACCCTGATGGGCTGTGTGTGGCCCACGTCTTACATAAAAATGGTCTATCAACTGCTGGGATAATTGAAACTGAAAACCACACACAATTAGTTCTAGCCACAGTTTCTAATGAGAAATGAGGGAAAGAAAATAAAGAGATCAGATAAGCTATAAAAAGTCACCTAAAAGGACAAACCCATGTCACAGTGTAAAATTGAGAAATTTTGTGTAAAAAATTAGAAGTTAGGTTTTTCTTTTAAAAAAGGATTTCCCTACCCCATTCAATATATTTAAATGTACTTACTGAACTAACCAATCCGTGGCTATGCCTACACATATGACGTTGTGCAGAGTACATACACTGCATGCCCCCATAGCACGGATATACATAGCAGTGTAGAAGATGAGGCACTGCTTTGGCAAGTAAAGATGCCTGACCCTTAGGGTATGTATCCTACATTACTCTCTGCATGCTCCATTGGTGTCTCCCTGTTCTTTGCAGCCGTTTTTGTTTGTCTGTTTGTTTTTAAATAGTGTAATGTCCCACTGCCTCCCTATTACCAGACTGCTTCCTCACCAATAGCTTTGACATCTGCCCACTGCTGGAGCCTTTCCAGCTGCAGAGAGCTAGCAGAGCCTTACCCCGCCTCAAGAAAAGGCTCCAGCTGGCAGGGAAAGGTGGCGGAGAAAGGCTCCGGCAGCTCCCCACTGCCAGAACCTTTTCCTGCTGCTTTGGTCTCTACCAGAGCCTTAGGCCCTGGTTACACTGGCACTTTATAGTGCTATAAAGCCGCCAGGAGAGCTATAACCTCCTACCTGTCCACACTGGCGAGGCACGTAGAGCGCTATAACCTCGGAGTTAGAGCGCTACTGGTAATCCACCTCTGCACGGGGAATAAGGGCTGTAGCCCTTCCGCTGTAACGCTACAGCGAGAATGTGGACACCCACTGCACTACAAGTGATCTCTTGAGATGCCTGAAGCCATTTAAGGCAATTGACATCTCTTCCCTTTGTTTTCAACTCGGCTGGAGGAATGTGGAAGTACCTTTTTAGAGTTTCTCTCTTAACTCGGCAGATAAGCAATGCAAATGTTTAAGGAGGGATCCTGTGTGAAAACAAAGCCTGCTAGTCTTCTCTGTGAACGGACACGTGCTGACAGGCTCTCAGAAGGACGGAAAAACCACTCGCTCTCTCCCTCCGCATACACACAACACGTTCCCCCCTCACTAGCCTCGTTTGAAAAGCACGTTGCACCCAGCTGAATGCTGGGATTCTTGTCCTAATGCGCTGCTCCCAATGCCGCCTGAAGTGCCGCAAATGTGGCCACACTATACCGCTGGCTGGTGTCAGTGTGGCCACGTTATAGCGCTATCCCTATAGCTATATTTGAGGACAGCTATAACCAATACCTTTATGATTTTGTAAGTGTAACCACGGCCTTACCCTAACGCATGTAGCTACTCATCGCAGTGTGGAAGTGGCCTGCTTTTAGTACAGCATGTAGTTACACATACCCTGTATGTTACCACAATAGACTAGGCCTGAGTAATTCTACTGAAGTCCGTTGTCTCTAAGTTTAAGGTGCCTTAGCAAAAGTACTCATCACTACTCATTAGAAAGTGAATGACTGAAGGATCAAACTAATATGTTGGTACTTACTGCAACTGTAACAAAACCAAATCTGTGTTGATTGTTGTAAATGTTGCAGAGTAAAGGCACGATGCATGTAATCTAGCACATCAGATCTCTCCTGGTGTTAGATATGGCCTTTGTGTTCTGATGAAGATTCACAATAAGAAGATGATGGTATTGTAGCCATCACTCTGTTAGGATTTTCTTCTAGGGGCAATTTTAAATTGCTTTAAGAAGTACCAGCAGGAGAAACTTATGAGCAAATGCACTGAATTGGTAAACAGAGCTACCCAGTTAGTCATCTCCGAACCCAGCTCATTGCTTTTAGACCATCATCATGAAATCTGACAATGCAATGTCTTCTTTTGATCTCAACTGCACTTATAGGTGAAAGGAGAGAGAGAGAGAGAGAGAGAGAGAGAGTCCTTCCCTTTAAAACACATTAGATTTCAAAATAAAGACATCATTCACTCTACTGTAGATCATAAATTTTAAAAGATTTCTGTCAGCCCAAGGGCCTGATCCAAACCTCACTGAAATAATTGGAAAGTCCCCCTTTAATTAGCTGTGGATCAAGCTCCCCATGAATGATGAGAAATTCTACAGGTGTCCATGGAGGGAGAGACATCACTGCTATAACTGATGATCTTTTTCTTAGCATTTTATGTCTTTTGTATGTATAATAGGACACAATACAACATCTACAATTCATAATGTGCCTGCTGCATCTTTGAATACTTCTATAAGGAATGAATTTTTTGTAAATATGAGCAAAGAACTGAAAAAGGAGGATACAAGGTCCCTCTCAGCTAAGCTTTGACTAAAAGGATGTGTGTTTTTAAATTACCTCAAAATACTTTATACTCTGGATTCACCCAGTCAACTATAGATGATACCATGATTTTGAACATCTTCATTCTGAACAGTCACTGGAATCTGCCGCTGACATCACACAACAAAGGTGTTCTTTTATTTTAAAAACTTTGAAGGGGGAAGGAAGGGGACAGTGATCCAAAAGAAAGCGAAATCATTGCCTAAATCTTAAGAACTAACACCCAGAATAAGAGATGACTTTGAATAAAAGTTAAAGTTGTTCATTCACTACACTGCAGTATCCTGATTTTTGCATTTGAATTTAACAGGAAGAGTGTGGTCTAGAGAGGAATGGACACGGGGACCAGATTTCCTAAATTTGAATCCTGGCACTTTGAATGAATCATTGAGCTGCCTTGGGATGCACCACTTGACCTTCCTATCTGTGTCTACACTAGAACATGGAACTTATACTTGAAATGGCTGGATAGAAATGACTGAAACATAAACAGTTCAGTGCAGTCATACTAGCCATATGGAATCCATTAAGGAACATTTGCAGATTTGCCTCATGTCCACGATAACAGTGTTCTAAACTGTTTCAGTTGCAAAGCTCTCTGGATATCCAATGCACAGTTCTTGGCACAGCTTCCAGGAGCAGTGGATTCTGGGATACATTAAAAGGCCACTTGCGCTGTGGAGCAGTGCAGGTAAACACTAGTTGAACCATTTCTACTTTTCTTTGTTTACACTGGAAGTAAATCAGTTCAGACTGAACCATTCTAGAACTGTTGAACTATGCTTTCCAAAACAATTCTTAGAACACAGGTAAAATGGGTGGGGTATGTGTGTATTTACCTAAATGGCTAATAACTATTCTAGGGGCTCAAATGATACATTTCTCTAGACATGTTTTTTGAGTTTCAATTTTCTCCTCTATAAGAAAGAGGTAAAACTGCTCAAAGGTAATTGTGGGGATGGACTTCAATGCCAAATAATAGGTAACATTCCAGACCATAAAAACTCATTAACATGAATTCAAGATATTTTGCTTTTTGTTTTTAAAGTGTTAATTAAGTTCTCTCTACTACATCAGTGTTTCCTTTATTTTCCTGCCAGAAGCTTCACTCCTCTACTGTGCATACCCTGCAAACATTCCCAAATGACGCTTTCCCATCTTGGCTGGCAGTATTCAAAGCTTCAGGACATCTTATTATCAGCTTTCTGTTCAAAGTGAAACAAAATGCCACCACAAAATCTAGTGCAAGTTTGTTGTTTGTCAGTGGATGTTATTGTAATTCAGAGAATATTGTGTGACTGTGGCTGAGAATATTTACTTTGGGGACATTAAATATATAACAGCTTTGGAAATAAATAGATAAAAGCAATTTTGAAAGGTCAACCTGATTAGAGTGGAGATATCCTGGAGTGCATCAAGCTTGGTGTTTTTTGTAATTAATGAAGATTCATTCATAATGCTGTTAATCCATTATACCCAATGATAGATGATCAGGAATATGCATAGTGGTTGTTGTGATGTCTTTTGTAGCATGATCTAAGGCAGAAGGAGCCATCAGTTCAGCATTGAACGTTGGGAGCCAGTACACTGCAGATCTTGGAAAAGGCCCACAGCAGAAGGAGGGGCGGGAATGGGGCAGCAGAAGGCACCTGCCACCTCTTCTCTACCAGGGGCCTCAGAAACCCAGCACATCTCCAGAAGTGGATGGAGCTGTGCAGTAAGGAAATAAGGTGAATAGAGACTGCAGTGATTCAACACAACTCTTCACTTGTCGTGGAAATTAAAGTGCCCTTTAAGGTAGTTGTGCAGTCACCTTCCTCAGGCAAATGACCCTGGGAACAGCAAACCAGACTGGCACAATTTGCATTTCTCTGCACCGTCAGGCATGAACACAGCCATGCCTTCTGCAAGCAGCGAGGAGAGATGGGACTTAGAAGTAGAGCTGCATTGAACTTTTACACATACAAAAACATCCTCAAAACTTGTTTGTTTCGTTATAAATCAAACCAAAGCTTGGGACAGATTAGTAAAAAAGGTTCACAAAACTCCTCCAGCAAGTCTTGGCCCAGTTTTGAGCATCCCTTAGTTATTTATGGTTATGCTTCGAAAACCAAATGAAACTTTCATATGGTCAAGACACAAGACTAGTGAGACCCAGCTGGCTGTTGACTTTCACTCTAAATTCCTGAGTTCATTTTAACCCTCAAACTCAAAGCCCATGTCAGGGACTGCTGACTTCATATGGTTCCAAGCCTTTTTTTTATTATTTATTTATTTATTTACTTACTTATTTATTTTTAAAGGGATAGCTTGTCCACTGTAGTCACAGCCATTAAATCCCTTACATTTGTTGTTAGTATGTAATTAATGTTATCATGGTAATAGCTATACTACTGGGCAATTTTTTTAACTAAAAAAATATCAAAAGTTAAAGTTTGAAAGTAGAATATAGTTCCAGATTGTGAATTTTCTGGATGTTATTTTGCCTGCCAAATGGTGCTCAGATGCAGCAGCAGACTAGCAATTACCTATAGCTGGTGGGGATTTTTTTGTTTCTATTAATTGTTTTTAATGGAAAATGATGATTTCATTTCACAACCAAAACTTTTTCTGGAAATTTACCAGTTTCAGCAGGAAAATTTCTCAGGTCAGTGGTGGAATTTCTGATCAAAACCAGGAGGAGAATGTGCACAATCCCCCCTTAAAAATAGCCAACGAGCCCTGGGGTTTGGATTTTCATCTAAAATATACAAAAGCCGGGTTCAAGTGCTGTCAGATTTCAAGTGGGATCTCCAAAGCAAGTTCCCTAACTCCTGGATTCTTGGATATCCTGAGGCAGGCCCCTCTCACATTTTTCATGAACAATTCTGAAATGTCTTTGTTTAATGCTGTGAAGGAATGAAACCAAATACCAAAGCTTCAAAAGTTTTCATGAACTTGGAATTCTTGATTTCTGGCCCACCCTACAGTTAACCAAGACTGCTTCCTTTTAGTTAAGTGTATCAGGCCTGAACTGTGCTGAGGTTATCTGAGGTGGAAATAGCTCTTCACATCACAGCAGTTGCATGCTCCTGATGAAATAAGATGGCTGAAATTACAATGCAAAAAATTTAATGTACAAAAACCTCAGACAATTTAAAAATGCACTATGTAATTTGCTTGAAAAATACATCTTGTTATTCAGAATGCACTTCTATTTTATAATGTATCAGAGCAGAATTGCCACCTTCAGACCGATCGCTAGTTGAAATATATAAATGCTTTTCCTTACTTACAATTTTCCCTTTGGATATATTTAAAACACATTTTTTTAAAAAGCCCCCTGATATTACATTGGATTAAAAAAAATGTTTTTTTATAAGACAGCACATAGCCAATGACGCAAGGTCCATATTCTGCACCCACTGGAGTCAACTGGATTTTTGTTATTGACTTTAATAAAATACAACTGGGGCCCCGTTGAAAAGAAATGTGCTAGCAGCAGGTAGAAAATAAATATTTTTTATTATTTTGAATTAATATTTTCAGAGGATTTTAAAATGAAAAAAAAATATTACAAGCTATGTTGCTAGTTTGAGAATATTTTTTCTGGAATACCAGATCAATCATCAATGTTTTACTTTGTTTGAAACTAGTTTTTTCAATGTCTCTTTTGCTCTGGGATTACTGATCAAGTGTGTGGTTAGCATTTTAGATGAAAGTGTGTTCCAGACTATTGTACAATGTTACATGACAGCAATATTATGGTTTAGTAAAATGCAATTTAATTCTCTGTGAAGTGTTAATAGATTAACCTAAAAATTCTTGGTTGAATCAGCTCTATACTATGTAGCAAATCTGTAACCATAGAAACAAAATTGATATTTTCATCGTTACACTATGGAAATCATTAAGGTACACACCAAACAGTCATTTCACAACTCTGGGGTAATGGGTGTGTGTATATATTCAAGACATAAAATGGACCATAAAATGTACAAGACTCTCCCAGATATTAGTGAGCCATAAGGAATATTCTTAAGTAAGTAGTATTGCTAAGCATGTCTGGTAATTGTACTAAAGCTGATCCTTACAGCCGGTTGTATGTTTAATAATAATCATTTCAGTATGATAAAACTTATGCTGTTTGCCTTTGTTATCGTTCAATAGCTTTATATTGCTTCTTATAAGTTGAAATGGACTCCTTCGTTTCTTTAACAAATAAAGAGATGTTCTGTCTGTGATTTATGCTAGTTTTCAGGTCAACGAATCAGAAGAGATTTATTCTACTAAAATGAACAATTAACAATAAAATTTCAAAATGAGGAACATGTTCCCCAGTACCCTCTTTGCCTTGGTGCACTTTGAAAGGGCTTTGGTATAAAATTTGCTTTACTTGTAAGCTTCTTATCAGAGATTGGAGCACAGTTTGATAGAGAATAAGGTGCTATGTCCGTCTCATATTCAAATCACTATTTTGCATTTTGGTATCTTTCCAAGGAGACATGTCTCTTATTGACCATGGGGGGCAAGAGAAGCAGAGTAGTAAAGAATCAAATGGTAAATTGCAGATATTACCTTTAAATTGCTTGGAAAATTTGAATAGAAATGAGTTGATACATGAAAGCTCCCTCTCACCCACAAAAACCAAAAGCTCATTAGGAGTTGTGCGAAGAAGCACCTTGCTTCTCTTTGATTTTGGCAGAGTAAGAGGGCTCACATTTCCACACCGATAATCTGATTTTGGACAATTTCTCCAGTGTTTTTACAGAGCAACAATCTTTTCTTCATAATTTAAATATTCTTGTCTTCTATTTCTACCTTCCCTAATAAAAAATATGTTTTGAACAATGTCCTGTAGAGTATTTGTGTTTCCTGAGGACCTCTGTCAAACATGCAGAAATTAATGCAGCAAGACCACACATTGTTCCATACTCAAGCTCTTTTTGGTATGTAATCCAGTGTTCCAGCTCAACTGGTAGTAACATTGTTGGGGAAAATGTAAGTAATGGGGCTAGATATTAATTGTGCTCATAATGGCTTGTAAAGATGAATACATCTCCCACCACCCTCACCACCCCATCTGTGAAGAATCTATGAGGCTACCATCAAGCAAGTTAGAAGATTTCTGTGCAGCAGAATTAGCAGAAGCAGAATGGTTATACTGTATTGATGGGTGTTTTTACTGACCAAGAATTGAAGCAATTCTTGTACAAATGATAGAATCTGCCATAGTGGTAGACTACTGTGAGAAGAGTATTGAATGACAAGAGCTTATTTATTTACAAAATGGATACCTAATTTGGACACCTTGCTTCCACTTCTTGATCATGAAAGCCACTTTCTATTCACAAATACATGCAATCCCTGAGGTAATTACAGCAATTGCTCATTTAGAAAACAGTACATTTTAGCTGATGTTGAATGCAATTAGTCAGCTGGAGAAAGCAGGAGATTGCCAGGGTGGTTACATGAGTCTATCTCCGTGGTAGTGGTAAAGTTGAGGATGAGAGATGTTTACAGTCATGCACTGCCCCAGAAACAGACATACAAATTGGGTTACATAAAGCAAAAGCTAGTGAGGCAGTATACAGCTGCCATGTAAATGGGGCACTGAGGCTGGTTGTGGGGCACAAAATTGCAATAAAATAAAAAAATTCAGATCAGTTGGAACATAGAATACCAGCAAGTCTCTTTACAGTTGCCAAGGCAACAAGAAGCCTCAGCCTAAGTCTTAGAAAGGGTCATTTATAACAGCATCGTCGGGCAGATGAAAGATTAACCTCTTTTACAGGTTCAGCCCGAGAGTTACTATCATAGTGCTGAAAATCTTCTAAATAATAAACAGAAGGTACATCTGGTTATGGAACATAGTTTCAAACAAAGCTCTAACCAAATCCATCCATCCCATTATAGGTTCTAAGAAGGTGAAACTTGCTACAAGGGCTGAAGTGCTCAGATATTGTGATAAGCATGGTATAATAATACTGACAGATAGCAACACAAGCACACAGATGCTGTACAAAAATATGGCCAAAGACACTCAGCTCTCAGTGTTCAAGCAGACCAAAGAGACTAGTCCCTACAAGTCACTGGATGGATGCATGTTGCACAACAAGATGGCAAAGTGTTCTGTTACTACGACTGAGAGATACAGCAACAAAGTAGATGTGAAATGAAGACAAAGACGGCGCTGCCACATCAGAAATCTTTCCAATTTTTCCTGGCTAATGAAACAGCACTTCCAGAGAATTTTATTTCTGCCAAGATTTTTTGATGCATTGATAATGTTCTCACTATTACATGTAGACCCTCTAAAGTCTTCTTTAAGTAGAGCACAGAGATACAAGACGGTATCCCTGTTTACACTGACTTTTTGAGATTTACTCATGTTTCAAGCACAGGTGACAGAATCATTCTCATACTGATATTCCCTCTAGTCCTTAAAATCAAAAGCCTCTCTCTCAAAGATAGGGCTCATGTCTGGCTTTAATACACATAGTTGGGAACCAATTTAAGCAAAGTGTCCCTTGATTATGCTGCAAATCAAAACATAGCAGAAGAATCCACCTGCACACAGTCTTGTCTCTATATTCTGGATAGTAACACAAAGTGAATTACACTTCATCAGTAGGTTAAATGTGGGCTATTTGTGCACAAAACTTGCCACAATGAATATAATCTTTCCAGAGTCAAGTTAACATCTCTAGTGTTAAACCAGAACCTATCTATACCCATGCTCCACAAAGTACGTTTAGAAAGATGACAATATACTGCCGGAGTTCCAAGTCAGATTCTTTTTCAAGGTTGCAGTAGATAGTACTGTCAATAGTCTATATTGGTACTTTCGGTCATTTCAAAGTGGCCCTAGCCCCTGCATGTATAGCACAGCCCTTTACCCAACATCCCATGAGAAGTGTTTCCAGACAGGTGCCATTATCTGCACAACTTTCAGAGTGGTAGCCGTGTTAGTCTGTATCAGCAAAAACAAGGAGGAATTCTTGTGACACCTTAGAAACTAGCAAATTTATTTGTTCATAAGCTTTTGTGGGCTAGAACTCACTTCATCAGATGTATGGAGTGGAAAATACAAGAGCAGTATAAATACATGAAAAGATGGAAGTTGCCTTACCAAATGTGAAGTCAGTCTAATGATACAATCCAATTAACAGAAGGCTACCAAGGGAGGAAAAATAACATCTCATGGTAATGTTGTATCCCATTTCAAACAACTGACAAATAGGTGTGAGTAGCAGTAGGGGGAAATTAGTATTGGGGAAATTAGGTTTAGGTTTTTTAATGATCCAAACACTCCCAATCTTTATTCAGCCTAATCTGATGGTGTCCAGTTTACAAATTAATTCCAGTCCTGCAGTTTCACATTGGAGTCTGTTTTTGAAGGTTTTTTTCTGTTGAAGAACTGCCAATTTAGGTCTGTTACTGAGTGACCAGGGAGACTGAAGTGTTTTCCTACTGGTTTTTGAATGTTATGATTCCTGATGTTAGATTTGTGTCCATTTACTCTTGCGTAGAGACTGTCTGGTTTGGCCAATGTACATGATAGAGGGCATTGCTGGCACATGATGGCATAGATCACATTATGCAGGTGAATGAGCCCTTGGAGGTGTGGCTGATGTGGTTAGGTATGCACAGTGAAATTGCCCAGGATCAGTGAAAAGTGCAAATGAAACAAACCTCAAGAAGTATGAGAAAACCCTGCTGCATGCTCAATGAACAAGGAGAAGCCAATTCCTTTTATTAAGGCCTTCACTTTGGAGTGGTGAGTTCCATCATTAAACATATAGGAACCATAAAAGAGGCCTTCTATAATGAATGGGCAATTATACAGCTAATTTGCTAAGAATACAATTTGCGGGAAAGGCATGGAAAATGGACTTTGTAACCAAGGGAAGTGTTTATTTATTACACAACATACTCTGGATAACTTGGCTAATATCCTGCCACCCATCTGTTTAGGCTGATATTTTGGTCCACTTAACCTCAAAATAGCACTTTAACCCCCCATATTCACTACTGTAATATGATTATGATACGTTTTGTACAAAGTATGTATTATAAGGTATCATTTAAAAAGTCTTGACCTGTTGAACATTCCTATCCTGTTGGATTCTATGTACTATAATTGTATGTGAAGTGATGAAGTATTGCTTTATGGTTGATAAGTTGGAAATGCCCACAACTAGCCTTTCAGTTGTAAGAAAGGAGCAATGAACACTGACACGACCGGTTTATATCAGGACAAGCCAGACGTGTTGATGGCCATCAAGAAGAATCCACTCCCTCAGAGACTCCTCATAGATGGCATGTACAAAGTGGGGGCTACCTAATCCCCTTCATCACAGAACCTGGAGAGAAAGTATAACTGATGGTTGATGACATCATCATTTGGCCTCTCTCCTCTCCAATTTCAATACCTGGAAGATTGTCTGGAAGGCAAAGACTTTGAACTGGGGAGATTGGTCTCAAGCTGACAGGAGAATTCAGCCTATATATTAAGATCTGTAAACTGCCTAGAACATTCAATGGGGTGAGAAAAGCTGGTTGATCCAAATCTTGCATAGTCTATTAAAGTTAGAATTTAGACTGATTCTGTTTTTATTTTTGAAATAACTCACTTTGACCTCTGTGCCTAACATTTATAATCATTTAAAATCTATCTTCCTGTAGTTGATAAAAACTTATCTTAATGTTTTATCTTTACCAGCGAGTTTGTCTAAAGTGTTTGGGGAATCTGCTCAGATTACAAAGGCTGGTGCATGTCCACTTTCCTTCGATGAAGTGGCTAATTAATTAATAAGCTAGCACTGTTCAAGAGAGGGTCTTGAGCAATGTAAAATGGGGCATCACTGGGGTGCAAGAGTTGGAGGCTGAAGAATTTGGCTAGAGTCTCCCTGTGTATAATTCAGGAGTGCCTTAAAGAACATTCATGCAACTCAGCCGGATATGTGCCTCCACATGTTGATAGCTGAGTGATAGCATCTGTGGGGGGTTGCTGCTTGTCACTGGCATAGTATTGTGAGAGACGGATGAGGCTGAAGAGCTTAAGGGACCTCAGTGGTCCCACAGTTCCAGGTTATACCCCAGGGTATGTCACAGTCAGAACAATGTGCCCAAGGGTAAACAACCTAATTGCCTACATAGCCTAAACAATATAAGTCTCTAAGGAATTATAAATGTTTCCAATCAGTGATGTTCAACTCCAAGGGCTCTCCCAAGATCAAGGCAGACAGATCGTTTTGTGTAAGTGAGCTAATAGTAGGGTGACCAGATGTCCCAATTTTATAGGGACAGTCCTGATTTTGGGGTCTTTTTCTTATATAGGTTCCTATTACCCCTCACCCCCTATCCTAATTTTTCACACTTGCTGTCTGGTCACCCTATATAGGCAGCCCTCTTGCAGTTAAAAACAAATCTGCAGCTGTGAATATGACCACCCAAATCCTTCATGACTCTGTCATTGAGAGGCCACATTGAAATTCAGATTCACATAGAGGATTGTCCTATAGAGAAGACTTCATCAAGGCTGAGTATCTTAGCCAATATCTCTTTTCCTCGGACAGTTAACATAATGGTATGAAGCTTTATTTATAGCTGGTGATTATGATAGGGTCATGTTTATGCTCCCATCATTCACAGGTAATGCAAGTGTTTAGTGTGAGTTATCAGAGGGCAAGTGCTAATAATGGCATACATTAAACATCCATTTCAACATTTTACACACTACAAACATCCATGCTACATGTTCAGGGAAATGAAGGGTTTGTCAGACAGAGCACTAGAATGACAGATCAGGAGTGCACTTTGTGTCCTGTTACACAACAGCCTTCAGCAATAAGATCCAGTAATATGTTGATTGAAGTGTGAGTTGCGCTGTCAGGCCTCAAAGTGCTAATGTTTGAGCTAGTCACTAGATTGGAAAAATGCATGCAACAGAGAAATTGAATGAGTCAAGTGTCCCAGTAGAAGTACTGCAAAAAGCAGCACTGTTCACTCTATTCACACCAAATCTACCCTAATGTCCTGTGAGCCCATCCGATGTAGATGCTGTAGTCCAGATGAATACTCCATACCCCCTAATAATGGGACAGGAATCTGGTCCATCCAGAAGAGGGTACAGGACCACCAAACCTTTAACTGCACCGCTGCAGCTGGGCAATAGTGGCAGATATGGTGAAGCCCGGATTTTACAACATTTCCTCTGTTCCATGAAGAAGGAGATGAGATGCCTTGACCAAACCACACCTACACTGGAGACTGTGCAGGAGTCCTGTGATTTTGAAGTTCCCTGGGATGCTGAATGCCATAAGACAAGTGGTTGCTGAGCTCATGAAGAAAGGTCTGGCAGATACTAGAGCCGAGACTGGTCAGAAATATGATAGGTTTGCCATTCATGCACATAGGTGGAAATCCTGTCTTCACTTGTGTGTATTAGGGAGGAATGTGGATAATGGACAGGGATGTGGAAAAGAAGAGGTTAAATGGAAGTACCTATTTGTCCTGGAGATGCCACACATTATGTGTGGATATATGATCAAGTTAAGAAAGTGAAGATAAAAGAAAAAAAACAAAGAGAATCCAAACGTAAGATAAAAGACTTTGATTTTAAAGTGGCAAATGAAAACAAGTAGGCCAAGAAGGTTCCTGGGAACACTACCATAACTAATGCTCTATTATGATGCAGAGCATTGCATTTTCCTGGGAAATTAAATTAAAATAAATATTGCCTAGTTTTAAATTTGAATTCTTCAGTTAATTTCATTTTAGAAGCATTTGCCTTACAAATTAATAAAAATAATGCCTAGCTCTTATATAGAGCTTTTCATCAGTAGATGTCAAAGGGTACATCTACCCCACAGTGAGTCTCAGAGCCCAGGTTTACAGACTTGGACTTGCGCTATGGAGCTCAAAACACACGTAGGTTGGGCTCTGAAGCCTATTCCTCTCCCTTTGCTTCAGCACTTGAACCCAACCCTGAACATCTACACAGCTACTTTTAGTGCCATAGCATGGGTGAGCCCATACACCTGAGCTCTGATACTCACTGTCCTGAGCTGATGCTTGTTGCATAGACATATCCAAAGTGTTTTATCAAGGACATTGGTATCATTATGCCAGCATTACACATGGGAAAACTGAGGTACAGAAGTGCTGTATTCATGGAATGTATAAATTATGAATATTATTGTGCACATTTTAACAGGATATCAACTGTGTCGCATTCTATTCCTTTATTATTATAACTGAAAAAGTTATATTGGAGAGCACAATGAGAACAAACAACTGGGGAAGTATATAATTTAATCCAAACCACCCTAATCCTGAAGGCCAAATTCTGAGACCTTCGTTAACAGAATTTATAATAGAAAAAAAGGCTATTCAAAATGCAATGCCCCCCCCCCTTGTTTATACAGTTAAAAGTTATAAACAATTCCTTACTTTTCATGCAACAGGAAATATTTAATCTACCCTACTGGGGACAGTGTGGGTGGGGAGAAGAAATACACATAAATGGAGATGATATAGCTAGTGCTGTACATGTAATTAGAAAAGGTTAATTACTTTTACTACTCAGTAATTTACAGCTTCAAGAAGTGCTGCCTGTTCAAGGCACTTACTTAAACGATTTCAGTTCCATAAAATTAACCTTTTGTTAAAAATATCCCTATAGTACCAGGCAAAGTGAATTATTGCCCAAATCGTTATGTGAGGTTATGTATTTTCTCTGTTATTCTTTTGTTTCAATTTTCTGTTTCTTCTTCACTCTCTCACAGTTTCCCTGATAGAAAGACCCTGTGTCTCTTCAATCACCATACAAATTAAATGGGCTGTGTGGGAAATAAAGAAACAAATCAGTAACATTATGTAATACAGGTTTTAAAATTTTCCCAATTGTCTTCAGCTCAGAAAAGAAATATCTTTCACAGTCAAAGTGCTAAAGGGAAATTAAATTTACCAGAGTTGGAGATGGGAATATATTTTATATGAAATCCACATTCATATAATTGTTTTAATTTCCAATTTTTTGTATCGTGAAAGTAAATCTAGATTGTATTGCAGCTTTCTCCTAGAAATGGTCTGTGAATACATAATATAAAGAGAATAGATTATACACACTAGCTAGACGGCTAGACAGACAGCTATAGCTAAGTCTGTCTCCTGGACCCCAATCAGCTTGTATTCTTTCCAAGGATCTCCTTATGTTTCCACATAGAGATTAAGTTTCTCTTTGGATAATGAAGGATATAATCTCATTTAATTGTGTGAGAAACGGCATTTAGGGATAGGTGAGCACTGAGTTGGTATGATGGACAAGATTCAGATGTCAATGTCATTCATTGAGCAGCTCCCTAAATAAAATACAATCTTGTCCCCTTTATTTTATTGAGAAAACAGTGCAAAGTATAGATACATAAAGTCTATGTATTGTGATGGAGCAAGGCCAGATGGCTATAGGAAAGTGCTGGAGAATAGATATGTTGGTCTCAGGTTAAACAAATCCCTGGTACCAATGGAACCTTCTAGAAAGGAGTAGAAACAGCTAGCCTGATTGGGACACCTGAAGCCAATCAGAGACTGGCTGAAACCAGTTAAAGACTCCCAGTTAGTCAAGTGGGTGTGGATGTCAGGAACTGTGAGAGGAAGTTGTGCTGTTGGTGAGATTGAGTGGTGGACAACATATCATATGCAAGGAAGAAAGCCCTGAGGTGAGGGTGAAGTGGACTGTGAAGAAGCAGGGACTGCTGTGGGGAAGTAGCCCAGGGAATTGTATTGTGTTTTGTGGATAAAAGGTCAGCCATCTTAGCTGATACTATTAGGATCCCTGGGCTGGAACCTGGAGTAGAGGGCAGGCCTGGGCTCCCCTGTTTCTGCCTCCCCTAATTAGTCTCTGAGATTGGGAGACAATAGAGACTGTGCCAGGAAGGATAGCTTCTCCTCACTGGCTTGTGATGAAAATGGCTCAATAGGCTGTGACCTTGTCTCTAGAGAGAGAAGGGCTATGTGGAGGGTCACAGTGAGCCTCTGAGGCTAGTAAAAATCTGCCAGGAAACGCAGGATCCACGAAGATAAGGACAGAGCTTTGTCACAGTATGTAAAGGCTAGGATCTGCTCTGAATTATGTCATTGAACCTCAGCATGGGTTCAGCAAAGTAGAATTTTGCATAAGGGTTGTCAGTGAACATACATATGTTTTCAGTGTGATTACATGGTTTTTTGTACCCTGGACCGGAATGCTTACTGCAGCAGGACTGTCAAAGCTAATTCCCCACTCTGTCACTTCAAGTGTAGAAGCTGGGGGTCTGCAAGGATTCTAAAAATTAATACTGGCCACTCCAGGCTGGTATTAAACTCCCAAGGTTACAGCTTCTCTCTGACCTTGGATGGGTAGATGCTGCCACCACACAAGTGCAAAAAAACCCCTCTTGACACAGGAAGGCACACTTGGGAATTCCTCCCTGTGGAGTATCCTCAAGTCCTTCTCCCCACTTCCCCCAGGGAAGAGCTGAGAAAGAAAACAAAGGAAATCAGCTATTGGCACCAGCTAATTAAACAACATATGCACAAACCTCTCAGGACACAAAAAATGCAACCCTGTTCTTAAAAGGTAAATTTTATTAAAAACAAACAGAGAGAAAATACATCTGGAACTTAGGCTACTGCTAGATTTAAAAAGAGCAAATATAATAATTATCAAGAATGATTTTCTTGAGGTCCAGCTTAATGGTAACAAGCAAAACAAAAGCATTTGGGGGTTAGCACAGAGGAGTCCACAAGCCTTACAGAAATAAAAGTGATAACCTAATCACATCCTCCTAGACATTCCCTGATCTACTTACAAATCTGGGGTTTCAGATAAGTAGGGTTGAGGTATGATTTGATGATTTTTCATACCTGGTTTAAAGCTTCTTACAGCATTGCTGCTCTGTGTC
This sequence comes from Dermatemys mawii, assembly GCA_007922305.1. Lineage (NCBI taxonomy): Eukaryota > Metazoa > Chordata > Testudines > Dermatemydidae > Dermatemys > Dermatemys mawii. The sequence continues at coordinate 61,855,184 of ML677341.1, forward strand.
TCTCTCCAGACACCAGCAGACAGACAAAGGGAAAGTTTTTTTTCCCAATTTTAAAAAGTTCTAGCCTTCCCATTGGCTCTTTTGGTCAGGTACCCGCTCACTTCCTTTTACCTATGGGCTTATTTAAGCTGGTAAAGCTTTGCTGGTAAAGCAAGTAGAGAACAGCCACTAAGAAGGTTGGCTGGGTGTCCATAAAAGGGAGCTCCCCCCTTCATTATCACAATGATTAACTCTGAGTGAAGTAATTGGACATAACTGTATTTTGGGACACTGAGGCCCACTTAGGGCTGCAAATCAATTACAATCTCAGGAATGTTTCTCTGATAGGACATAACCCCATATGTTTGTGCTAATTCTATCATCTGGTTCAAAGATGTACATAACTGTTTAGATTACAAGTAAACCTTATTTCACAATTAAAAAACAAACAAACCAACGCTATATACCAGGGAATACCCAGGTATGTATTAGTGTGTCCTTGGGATAAGAGAATAATGGAGAAACCTGAAGAAATTCAGGTTAATTTTAACATACTATGTGCCATTCCTTTTATACAGAGATCACCATACAAAGGTCAATAGTGATGAACAATTTCCATACAGTGGTGTCTGAGATACCATAATTTCCCCTATACATAGAAATCCAGTATCTCATTTTATTATTTCAATAGCATTTTAGGATATATCCTGTTTGCATCATTAAACTAGGATGCTTAATAGGGCATCCAGTATTGGCTTTGTTCCCTTTGACAATTAAAACAAAAGGGTAAAATTAGAACTTTTCAAATATTCAGCTCTATTTTTTATTATAAAATTGCTTGAATTTTAAAAAGCTGCTTCAAATAAAATATAAATATACAAAAATCTAACAGTAACCCAGTCCTCTTGTTAAAAGTTTATAATTATTCAACAGTAATAGTATAATGTTCTATGTGTTTGCATCTGGTTAGTTATTAGAAGTAGACTTCGTGGTATCTGGAGTACTGGCACAATTATCTCTTAATGTTAATGTGATTTATTGAGCAAAAAGCACATCAGTTCCAACATATTTATTGAGTTCCAGAATAATGTATTTCAGCTATGACTGCAGAAAATTCTTCCTAAAGAGTCCTGTGGCACCTTAAAGACTAACTAAAGTTTTAGAGCATAAGCTTTCGTGGGCTAATACCCACTTCGTTGGATGCAAGCAGTGGAAGTATCCAGGGGCAGGTATAAATAGGTAGGCAAGAACCAGGTGGGAGATAACAGGGTTAGTCCAATGAGGCTGAACCAGCTTGTTAGCTCTAATCAGGAAGGGTGAGGTATTCCTCTAGCAGCTGAACAGGAGGTGTGAATAGCGAGAGAAGAGAAGATGCTTTTGTAGTTAGCTAGCCACTCGTAATCTTTGTTCAATCCTTGATTGATGGTATCAGATTTGCAAATGAATTGCAGCTCTGCAGTCTCTCTTTGCAGTCTGGACTTGAAGTTTTTTTTGCTGCAAAATGCTGACCTTTAAATCTTTTATGGTGTGTGCAGCAAGGTTGAAGTGCTCAACTACAGGTTTTTGTGTACTGCCATTCCTGATATCTGATTACTGATCACTGAAAGACTGTCTGGATATGTGGACACTCTACTGAGACCCTACGCCACCAGCAGTCCCAGCTATCTCCGTGACACCGACTTCCTGAGAAAACTACAATGCACTGGTGACCTTCCAGAAACCACCATCCTAGCCACCATGGATGTAGAGGCTCTCTACACAAACATCCCACACAGAGATGGAATACAAGCTGTCGGGAATAGAACCCCTGATGATGCCACAGCGCAAGTGGTTGCTGAGCTCTGTGACTTTATCCTCACACACAATTATTTCAAATCTGGTGACAATATATACCTCCAGACCAGTGGCACCGCTATGGGCACCCACCCAAACACCTAGAAGTATTTTTCTCTATTTAAAGCAACCTCTTACATAGTGTATGCATGAATGAGAGTGGATGGTCCCCTGAGACAAAGAATGAGACCATGATGCTTTTTATCTTGGGGGTGGGGGGAAGAAGAATTTACCAGAAAACAAAACAAATCACAAGTTATATAAATCTGAACTAATTGCATCCCTTCACTTTTCCCCCACAGAGAAGGTGTGAGGATTGGAAAACCTATTTCTTGGTCCTGATATCTGCTGGAAATGAGGGAGGAGGGATTGATGTCATCTATAATCATCCCTCACTCTCTCTCATGGAAACTGCCTTGTGTGAATAACTTCTCTTCCATGGGTTTGAAGGAGGTTGTCTGTGTGATAAGGGGTTAGACTTGGGGGAAGGGATGCCCTATCCTCTCAATAACTCTGTAAACCAAGGGGCCTTTTTATCTTGCATTAACAAGAATTTAAATTAGACTTCTCAGTTAATAATTATTGTGTTTAATCACAGTTTTAATTGTGTTTTAATTGTTTTAATTGTTTAATTGTTTTAATTGTTAAACAACAGCATACCAATTGTTAAACAACAGCATACCAATTTAAATTCACCATAAATATTTTTGGATATTTTTCTACATTTTCAAAAATATTGATTTCAGTTGCAATGCTGAATGCAAAGTGTATAGTGCTCACTTTATATTATTTTTTATTATGAATCTTTGCAATCTACAAGTCAAAGCATGAAGGGGGCATATGAATATTTAGCATATCTGTCACGTAAATACCTTGCAATGCCAGCTACAACAGTGTCATGTGAATGTCTGTTCTCACTTTCAGGTGACATTGTAAGTAAGAAGCAGGCAGCATTACCTCCTGTAAATGTAAACAAACTTGTTTGTCTTAGAGATTGGCTGAACAAGAACCTCCAACAGATTCCACTAATTTTTGAGAAAACAGTGGAACTTGCACTTGGGTACTGATGGTCTCTGCTTACCTACACACTTCCATGGCCATCCTCACTATTCTACACCAGGAGCTCATGTTCAGTTGGTTATTCACCAGCACCCTTAAACCTCTTTCAGAGTTCCTGCTGTCCAGGACACAGCCCACCATTCCATAAGCAAAAGCTAGCTTACTTTTTGTACCTTACTTTTTCATAGCATATGTCTATATTAAAATGCATCTTTAAATGAGCCCAGCTTACTATGCAATCCAGATCACTGCATAGAACTGACCTGCCATTATTTACCATTTCATCTCATCTGTACACTTTAGTAGCAATGATTTTATAATTTCCTTTCAAGTTGCTAATGAAATTGTTGATTAGCATTGGGCCAAGCATAGGAAACACCCACAATGGCTAAACAGTCCTTATTTATAAATACTAAGGTTGCCATATTTCAAGTTCCCAAACAGAGGAAACTGCTGGTGGGTGGGGAGTTGCTGTGGAAGAGGGCGGAGGGTGGGGAGTACTGCTCTCTGGCTGCCTCGCTCTGAAGGCAGCTGGTATGAATACCATGCCATTACTTCTGTTCTGCTGCTGGCGGGAGCACTGCCTTCAGAGCTCAGTGGCTGGCCAGCAGCCACTGCTCTCTGGCTGTCCAACTCAAAATCACAGACATTTTGTGATTTATTTCAAAAATCCACCCAGATGGAGATTGGAGGACCAACAGAGAAGACATGTCTGGGAAAACCTAGACATATGGTAATCTTAACAAGACTTTTTGAGATATTCCTAATTAGGAATATATTCTCATTATACATAAATGTATTTAGGCTACGAGCATCAGGCAACCGCTAATTTTTAGTTCAGTGATCAATTCCTGTTCAGCCATCAAAATGAAGTCCAATATAGAATTTCCCCAAATTGAGAGCAATACTTAAGAAAACTGAAATTGTAGAATTTTTTTAAACATATCTGAAAAATTGTTGTACTGATTTTACCTCTGTTTATTAGAAAAAAAGTAAAAAAGCTGCTTAAATTAAGACCTGTTTGGTTTTGTTTTTTTACAGTGAAGTAAAAAAGCTGGGGTTGGTATTCTAATATTGGATGGATGTGTTTTCCACATGATTTTAAGTTCAGAGAGGCCAGATGCTCCCCATTGTTGCTTTAACCTTCATTTTCTCCATCTTCTGAGCTTTGCTTTGAACTATGGCTTCATTTTTTCATGAATTCTCTTTTTTCTATTGTACAACAGAGACATGTCAGGCAAGGATTATTGCTGAGGTCAGAATCAGAGTAACCTTGACAACACACAGCTTTTGTGGAAGCATGTGACTTCTGAAGTACATTCCTTTTGGACCTGTGGTCTAAATACTAGAAATATTTTGAGGGTGTTGCTTTTAGAAATGCTTTTCACCCTACATGTGCATGCCATAAAAAAGGGTTAAAACAGAAAAAAAGTAATTAAAAAGAAGCATGTGTTAAAATTAGTAATGAATTTGCTTTGGTCATCATTGGGTTCCTTTTATTTTCATTTTGAGTGAACATCTGAGTGGTCATACCCTACCCACATGAGTACCTGGGGGCTTGAGTATTCACACCAGAGTTGGTATGTTTTACTATGAGGGGATACTCCTTTATAAACAAGGAAACAGGATCCCCAAATCTTCTGGGCTGTGCTTTGACCCAGAGGCAATTAAAATTAGACATGCTATGCACTCTGGCCCTGATCCAACAAAGCATTTACACCCTGATTCCAGCACAAGAGTGGTTCAATTGAATTAAACTGGACTACTCAGATGCTTAAATTTAAGGCCACACTTCATTGCTCTGTGGCTTAGAGGCAGAGTGCTCAGCACTTTGCTCCACCAAGATGGAGTCTAAATGAGCCAAATAACCATCTAACTGCATAGTCCTAGCTGAAAGGGATGCATGCAATTACTTATAATTGACTGGTAAGATGACCATTAAACACAAGTAACTGCAATGCACTTGGTATATATCATGAGAGATGGGACAGAAGAGGGAGCAGGGTTCCCAAAGCCTCTTTCCAGAGCCTTGGTACAGCAGCAGTTAAGCAAGGATCTGACCGGACTCCTCAAAAAGAGTACCATGCATGCCCACACAATTACTTTGTGTGACTATGCTGAGAAAAGATTAAATGTACGTTCAGCACACAGCCAATAAATCTTACACTAACTCAATTTTTCTAGGAATGACACCTCATGAAGGGCCTGTGTGGCAAGGAAAATAAAAGATACAACACTTTAGAAAATTCCCCAAGACTGTTTTTATATTTCCCCTGAACTGCTCCCTTTCCCTAACAGATCAGTGTCTTCTAATCTACCCCTCCCCACAGTTATTATTAACATTATGTTCATTCATTCAAGGAACAGAAAACATACAAGTTATAACAAGATAACAGCTCAAATTTTAAATATCAGTCAGTGAAACTTGTAATGAACTGTCCTCAATCAGTCTAGTTTATAACAGATTTTGCAAAAGAAATGCGTCAGTGACATTTGAGTAGCAGACACATTTCATTATGCCTTTAAAGGCAAAATTTCTCAAGGGAATTATTTGCTCAGCTCTAGTTTCTACATACACATATTCTTCAATTATTCAAACAGGGTCATGTGATTTAGAACTGTAACATATGCACCTAAATGGCTGCTATCTCTGTCTCCTACATACTGAACCTTGAAATGTCTAGTAGTTTGCTGTTAGACGTGGCTAACATTCTGTGTAGGTCTTACCTATCAAAAAAAGGTGATGAGTTGTTTCTTCCACCCTACACATTAGACACAAAGATGGATTATGTGCTATTTATTCAAAAATATTTTTCTTTAAGCCAAATGGCCAGTCAGTACTATAAATAAACACACTTAGTCCTATCCAGACCCTGAAGAATGTTGTTACCCCCATCTCAGGGAACAATTCAAAAAGGTTTTCCTCTTCTTTCATTAATTTACAGTTTTTTTTCATTCCTCTTAAATTTTTCTGTACTAGACTTTTCAATTCCTGTTTATTTAAAGGTATTTCTTTGTTTAATCCTTCAGTTTCATACAGCATCTTTAGCTGCTTTGTCTGCCATTTCATTCCCTGTTATCCCAACACGCACCTAGATCCAAGCTAATGCTATACATATCCCCATCTATACTAACTCTGTTATTAGAAATATAATTTCATTGATTAAATCATTTACATGCCAAGAATCCCTTAGTTATCATCATACGGTCTGAGACTGAATCTGAAACAGTGACTGATGCTGCTGGCCCACTTGATTATTTCCATCATGGAGCTCTAAGCATGTGCCGTCTGTATCAGCTGTTTTACTTCCCCACAATGTATTATGACTATTCAGGCCACCACATATAATGTGTGATCTTTTAGCATTCTTCACAATTTGTAGGTCTGAGTTTCCTAATTTCCGACGTGGATTATAGATATCAGAAATCCTTAAAGAAATATTTCTCTTCTGCACTGGAATCTGAACATCATTATACTCTTGGCTTACTTTTTCATTCTCAACTACTCTGTAGTTTAATCTTTCCCTTATGAAAGTACACATGACTTCTCTTTCTAGTTTTTAGTCTTGCCTAAAGACAACATGCCCTGGAATTTTAAAAGCAAGCTTTTCAAGCAGCCATATTTCCTGGATGCATATGATATCTGGCTTAGTTTTCATTTCCAGGATGTTTTCTTTTAGTTTTTTACCACATACTATCAAACTGGGTGCATTCCAGCAAAAAGACTGATCTCTACACTATTCATATTTCACTATTAATATAATTTATAATTGCATGACTACAGTTCATTGACAAACTGCTACCATATAAGTATTTTCCATTACCCTTGCTATAATTTTCATTTTTTTCTGAGTCTACCTGTTTATCACTTCTATCCTAAAGGCAATAAAGCCTTCATTTCTCACTACTGATATATCATTGACAATTCTTCCACAGTATTTATCATATGCTTCATAGAATGAGGCTGTGTCTGCAGTTCCCTTTTTCCTGTGCCAATTATCTCTTCCTTCTCTGCCCAATGCTTTGAGAGTCTCCTTATAAAATTGTTAATAAAACATCTCAGGCAGAAGCTGTCTTTTATCTCTTTTGCTTGTCTTGCCACAATACACCCTCTATATGCTGGACTGTGATTACCACTGCATTTAGTGTATTTCACATCCTTCCTTTCTATTCAATTTTCACAGGAATGTTCTTCCCTGCATTCATTTCATCTCATTTTCCCTTTACAAACAGTTGCTACATGCCCAGACCATCAACACTAGTATTCCCCCATCTCCTTAAGTGGTATATGATTTGGTTCTGAATATCTAAGATCTTTGTTATTTTTTTCAGGTAGAGTCCTTCCCTTAAATGTAATCATGAATGTTGTTGCTGTCTGGCTAGTTTGCTCTTCCTTTACTAATTAATTATCTACTGACTCTCTAGCTTATGCTTTTAGTTCTCATCATTGTCCCCTTCACTGCAACTTCCTGCTGCTCTTTATAGGGAGCTTTCCCTTATCTCTCCCAGGTGTAGTACATTTTAGCCATCAGGTTGCTAGCCCCAGCCCTCCAACCTGTAAGGGGTAAACTACCCTTTTACACCAGGCCTGGGTTAACTAAACTCCCAGTTAAATGAAGATATCACAGTGCCTTGACCAAGAGGATACTTCCCCTGCTTATTCAAGCCTCTCCTTGTCCCAAAGGACTCTACAAATCATTTCCAGTTTAGGAGATAGGAGTCTCCTCTGAATCTTGCTAAATGCTTGGCCTCTGTGATCCTGTATCAACAAGTTCCATGGTCTATGTATGCACTGTGTGGACAAAATATTTTATTAGCTTTGAATCTGCCACCTTTTGTTTCATTTAATGTCCTTTTTGTTTCTGTTTCAAGGAGAACAGAAGTTCCCAATCTACCATCTCTAACCATTCATTATATTTAGATATTTTTCTCATGCCTTCTTTCTAAGGTGAGCAATCCCAATCTTTTCAATCTCTTTATATGAATGTATCTATACTTTTGGTCATCCTCATTCCCATTCTAGGAACTCTCTCTTGTTTTGCAATATCCTTTTTGAGATGGAGTGACTACTACTGCATACAGAGAATGATGGACTACTGAGAGCAAGGCAGCCAAGCTCCCATATTTGAGACATTCAGGGAAAGTGACAAAATTCATCTGAAACAAAAATATTTGTTAAAAAATGCCATTATATTGCCTAATGGGAGTTGTAATTCAGGTGCCCCATACCCCCATTCTCTCTATATGCTGGACTCTCTGGCTCAATATCCCTCAAAATTGCTCCCTCAAAATCCCTAGAATCCAGTTTTGCCCATATTGTAGAATATTATTCTTAGTAGCTAGCTAAATGCT